>NGBS01000140.1:0-18846 GCA_002245135.1 Proteromonas lacertae | reverse complement strand
TCTTCAAATCCAACAACATCTGTACCAGCAACAACAACAACGACAATTCCAACTAACGTAATAGATGATGAACCATTTCCAAATATTCCAGAAGATGAATATAATTACAAAAACAGCAAAACAGTCTCAGATTCTAAAGCAATAATTGACTCACAGAATCATTTATTCTTACTACAAGTGGATTGAAGAGTAATAATTTAGAAATTAATCAAAATACTCAATTTTATGGTAATGTATCAATGGGTAATAATGATAACTTAGCAAATATAAAGATGAATGGATTGACTGAAATTTCATCATTAAAATCACGAAAACTATTAATTTAATGAATGCAATATTTAAATATAATGCTAGCTATCCATCTTCTACAAAATATAAATACCAAAATGTTACAATAGGCCAATTAGATGTTTATACACTTAATGCCCAAACAAAATTGTGTAATATCTCAATAGCTGATTTCACAACTATCAATAATATAACTATGGTAGGTAATAATATTAGTTCAAATATAGGTAGTTTAAGAATTGAAGGAAATAAAACAATCGATGAAAATGCTGCTGTTTTATTGGTAGGACAAATATGACTGATTGGTTAAATGCTTCAAAAATAAAATGAAAATATTATTATTGAATCTTCTCAATAAAAGGAGTTGATGTTTTAGACACTAAAACAATAACAGTAGAAAATATTAACACTTCCAGTAGTGATGGATTTATAAAATATTAGATTCAATAAATATGACTAATAACAACATTTCAAATATAAATCTTTTACAAAGTGAAAATATAGATGTTCATTATATTAATACTACTGATCCAGGAGGTAGTATAGTAATACAAAATCCAGTGTATTTAAGTGAACAGAATATGACAGGTGGTTTATTATCATCTGATCAAATACATGTAAATGATATTTATTTAAATGACAATGTTAATTATCAGAATATTATTATTCATAATAACATTTTTTAGGTAATAATAATTTATATGGAAATGAGATGATTGTTAATACAATATCACAATCATCTGGAACTGTTTCTATAAATAGTAATATTGACATGACATTACATAATATAGAAAATGTGAATAATTTGAATTTAAAACAGTTAAATGTAGGAACAATTGGTAGCAATATTGCAAATGGAGTAATAAATTTAGCTGATGATTTAGATTTGATGAAATTACAGAGTATTAGAAATGGAAAAGAAATTGAAAGTTCTACAATCAAAATAGATTCTATTTCATCTTTAAACAACAATAAAATAGATGTTTATAATAATATTGATATGAATATGAAGGATATTAAAAAAGTCACAACAATTCAAGCAAAACTTGGAAATATTGACAATTAATGGCACAACAAGGAATGATAGATGTTTTATCTCCTATAAATTTAAGAGATAACAGTATTGTAGGTGTTTCTCAAATAATTGTAGAAAAAATAAATAGCAATAGAGGAACAATAACAATGAATAGTAATTTAGACTTTCAAAATACTTATTCAATTTATAAAGTTAAAGATCTTACAGTCAATAATTTCAATGTGGACCAGATGAGTAGTGGAACAATCAATGTTGGTACAATGCAAAGTAGTATTGGTTCTGGAGGTACAATAATGATAAGTAGTAATTTAGATATGTTAAATCATAATATAGTACATATAAAAGAGTTTGAAGCTGAAAAGATTTCTGGAAATACTTTAAGTATAAAACAACATTCAAGTATTAACAGGTAGTTCAATCAATATCTTGAATGATGTAAATCTATCAAAGATGAAAATATCTAATATAGAAGAGATGAGTAGTGGAACAATCAATGTTGGTACAATGCAAAGTAGTATTGGTTCTGGAGGTACAATAATGATAAGTAGTAATTTAGATATGTTAAATCATAATATAGTACATATAAAAGAGTTTGAAGCTGAAAAGATCTCTGGAAATACTTTAAGTATAAACAACATTCAAGTATTAACAGGTAGTTCAATCAATATCTTGAATGATGTAAATCTATCAAAGATGAAAATATCTAATATAGAAGAGATGAGTAGTGGAACAATCAATGTTGGTACAATGCAAAGTAGTATTGGTTCTGGAGGTACAATAATGATAAGTAGTAATTTAGATATGTTAAATCATAATATAGTACATATAAAAGAGTTTGAAGCTGAAAAGATTTCTGGAAATACTTTAAGTATAAACAACATTCAAGTATTAACAGGTAGTTCAATCAATATCTTGAATGATGTAAATCTATCAAAGATGAAAATATCTAATATAGAAGAGATGAGTAGTGGAACAATCAATGTTGGTACAATGCAAAGTAGTATTGGTTCTGGAGGTACAATAATGATAAGTAGTAATTTAGATATGTTAAATCATAATATAGTACATATAAAAGAGTTTGAAGCTGAAAAGATTTCTGGAAATACTTTAAGTATAAACAACATTCAAGTATTAACAGGTAGTTCAATCAATATCTTGAATGATGTAAATCTATCAAAGATGAAAATATCTAATATAGAAGAGATGAGTAGTGGAACAATCAATGTTGGTACAATGCAAAGTAGTATTGGTTCTGGAGGTACAATAATGATAAGTAGTAATTTAGATATGTTAAATCATAATATAGTACATATAAAAGAGTTTGAAGCTGAAAAGATTTCTGGAAATACTTTAAGTATAAACAACATTCAAGTATTAACAGGTAGTTCAATCAATATCTTGAATGATGTAAATCTATCAAAGATGAAAATATCTAATATAGAAGAGATGAGTAGTGGAACAATCAATGTTGGTACAATGCAAAGTAGTATTGGTTCTGGAGGTACAATAATGATAAGTAGTAATTTAGATATGTTAAATCATAATATAGTACATATAAAAGAGTTTGAAGCTGAAAAGATCTCTGGAAATACTTTAAGTATAAACAACATTCAAGTATTAACAGGTAGTTCAATCAATATCTTGAATGATGTAAATCTATCAAAGATGAAAATATCTAATATAGAAGAGATGAGTAGTGGAACAATCAATGTTGGTACAATGCAAAGTAGTATTGGTTCTGGAGGTACAATAATGATAAGTAGTAATTTAGATATGTTAAATCATAATATAGTACATATAAAAGAGTTTGAAGCTGAAAAGATTTCTGGAAATACTTTAAGTATAAACAACATTCAAGTATTAACAGGTAGTTCAATCAATATCTTGAATGATGTAAATCTATCAAAGATGAAAATATCTAATATAGAAGAGATGAGTAGTGGAACAATCAATGTTGGTACAATGCAAAGTAGTATTGGTTCTGGAGGTACAATAATGATAAGTAGTAATTTAGATATGTTAAATCATAATATAGTACATATAAAAGAGTTTGAAGCTGAAAAGATTTCTGGAAATACTTTAAGTATAAACAACATTCAAGTATTAACAGGTAGTTCAATCAATATCTTGAATGATGTAAATCTATCAAAGATGAAAATATCTAATATAGAAGAGATGAGTAGTGGAACAATCAATGTTGGTACAATGCAAAGTAGTATTGGTTCTGGAGGTACAATAATGATAAGTAGTAATTTAGATATGTTAAATCATAATATAGTACATATAAAAGAGTTTGAAGCTGAAAAGATTTCTGGAAATACTTTAAGTATAAACAACATTCAAGTATTAACAGGTAGTTCAATCAATATCTTGAATGATGTAAATCTATCAAAGATGAAAATATCTAATATAGAAGAGATGAGTAGTGGAACAATCAATGTTGGTACAATGCAAAGTAGTATTGGTTCTGGAGGTACAATAATGATAAGTAGTAATTTAGATATGTTAAATCATAATATAGTACATATAAAAGAGTTTGAAGCTGAAAAGATTTCTGGAAATACTTTAAGTATAAACAACATTCAAGTATTAACAGGTAGTTCAATCAATATCTTGAATGATGTAAATCTATCAAAGATGAAAATATCTAATATAGAAGAGATGAGTAGTGGAACAATCAATGTTGGTACAATGCAAAGTAGTATTGGTTGTGGAGGTACAATAATGATAAGTAGTAATTTAGATATGTTAAATCATAATATAGTACATATAAAAGAGTTTGAAGCTGAAAAGATTTCTGGAAATACTTTAAGTATAAACAACATTCAAGTATTAACAGGTAGTTCAATCAATATCTTGAATGATGTAAATCTATCAAAGATGAAAATATCTAATATAGAAGAGATGAGTAGTGGAACAATCAATGTTGGTACAATGCAAAGTAGTATTGGTTGTGGAGGTACAATAATGATAAGTAGTAATTTAGATATGTTAAATCATAATATAGTACATATAAAAGAGTTTGAAGCTGAAAAGATCTCTGGAAATACTTTAAGTATAAACAACATTCAAGTATTAACAGGTAGTTCAATCAATATCTTGAATGATGTAAATCTATCAAAGATGAAAATATCTAATATAGAAGAGATGAGTAGTGGAACAATCAATGTTGGTACAATGCAAAGTAGTATTGGTTCTGGAGGTACAATAATGATAAGTAGTAATTTAGATATGTTAAATCATAATATAGTACATATAAAAGAGTTTGAAGCTGAAAAGATTTCTGGAAATACTTTAAGTATAAACAACATTCAAGTATTAACAGGTAGTTCAATCAATATCTTGAATGATGTAAATCTATCAAAGATGAAAATATCTAATATAGAAGAGATGAGTAGTGGAACAATCAATGTTGGTACAATGCAAAGTAGTATTGGTTCTGGAGGTACAATAATGATAAGTAGTAATTTAGATATGTTAAATCATAATATAGTACATATAAAAGAGTTTGAAGCTGAAAAGATTTCTGGAAATACTTTAAGTATAAACAACATTCAAGTATTAACAGGTAGTTCAATCAATATCTTGAATGATGTAAATCTATCAAAGATGAAAATATCTAATATAGAAGAGATGAGTAGTGGAACAATCAATGTTGGTACAATGCAAAGTAGTATTGGTTCTGGAGGTACAATAATGATAAGTAGTAATTTAGATATGTTAAATCATAATATAGTACATATAAAAGAGTTTGAAGCTGAAAAGATTTCTGGAAATACTTTAAGTATAAACAACATTCAAGTATTAACAGGTAGTTCAATCAATATCTTGAATGATGTAAATCTATCAAAGATGAAAATATCTAATATAGAAGAGATGAGTAGTGGAACAATCAATGTTGGTACAATGCAAAGTAGTATTGGTTCTGGAGGTACAATAATGATAAGTAGTAATTTAGATATGTTAAATCATAATATAGTACATATAAAAGAGTTTGAAGCTGAAAAGATCTCTGGAAATACTTTAAGTATAAACAACATTCAAGTATTAACAGGTAGTTCAATCAATATCTTGAATGATGTAAATCTATCAAAGATGAAAATATCTAATATAGAAGAGATGAGTAGTGGAACAATCAATGTTGGTACAATGCAAAGTAGTATTGGTTCTGGAGGTACAATAATGATAAGTAGTAATTTAGATATGTTAAATCATAATATAGTACATATAAAAGAGTTTGAAGCTGAAAAGATCTCTGGAAATACTTTAAGTATAAACAACATTCAAGTATTAACAGGTAGTTCAATCAATATCTTGAATGATGTAAATCTATCAAAGATGAAAATATCTAATATAGAAGAGATGAGTAGTGGAACAATCAATGTTGGTACAATGCAAAGTAGTATTGGTTCTGGAGGTACAATAATGATAAGTAGTAATTTAGATATGTTAAATCATAATATAGTACATATAAAAGAGTTTGAAGCTGAAAAGATTTCTGGAAATACTTTAAGTATAAACAACATTCAAGTATTAACAGGTAGTTCAATCAATATCTTGAATGATGTAAATCTATCAAAGATGAAAATATCTAATATAGAAGAGATGAGTAGTGGAACAATCAATGTTGGTACAATGCAAAGTAGTATTGGTTCTGGAGGTACAATAATGATAAGTAGTAATTTAGATATGTTAAATCATAATATAGTACATATAAAAGAGTTTGAAGCTGAAAAGATCTCTGGAAATACTTTAAGTATAAACAACATTCAAGTATTAACAGGTAGTTCAATCAATATCTTGAATGATGTAAATCTATCAAAGATGAAAATATCTAATATAGAAGAGATGAGTAGTGGAACAATCAATGTTGGTACAATGCAAAGTAGTATTGGTTCTGGAGGTACAATAATGATAAGTAGTAATTTAGATATGTTAAATCATAATATAGTACATATAAAAGAGTTTGAAGCTGAAAAGATCTCTGGAAATACTTTAAGTATAAACAACATTCAAGTATTAACAGGTAGTTCAATCAATATCTTGAATGATGTAAATCTATCAAAGATGAAAATATCTAATATAGAAGAGATGAGTAGTGGAACAATCAATGTTGGTACAATGCAAAGTAGTATTGGTTCTGGAGGTACAATAATGATAAGTAGTAATTTAGATATGTTAAATCATAATATAGTACATATAAAAGAGTTTGAAGCTGAAAAGATTTCTGGAAATACTTTAAGTATAAACAACATTCAAGTATTAACAGGTAGTTCAATCAATATCTTGAATGATGTAAATCTATCAAAGATGAAAATATCTAATATAGAAGAGATGAGTAGTGGAACAATCAATGTTGGTACAATGCAAAGTAGTATTGGTTCTGGAGGTACAATAATGATAAGTAGTAATTTAGATATGTTAAATCATAATATAGTACATATAAAAGAGTTTGAAGCTGAAAAGATTTCTGGAAATACTTTAAGTATAAACAACATTCAAGTATTAACAGGTAGTTCAATCAATATCTTGAATGATGTAAATCTATCAAAGATGAAAATATCTAATATAGAAGAGATGAGTAGTGGAACAATCAATGTTGGTACAATGCAAAGTAGTATTGGTTCTGGAGGTACAATAATGATAAGTAGTAATTTAGATATGTTAAATCATAATATAGTACATATAAAAGAGTTTGAAGCTGAAAAGATCTCTGGAAATACTTTAAGTATAAACAACATTCAAGTATTAACAGGTAGTTCAATCAATATCTTGAATGATGTAAATCTATCAAAGATGAAAATATCTAATATAGAAGAGATGAGTAGTGGAACAATCAATGTTGGTACAATGCAAAGTAGTATTGGTTCTGGAGGTACAATAATGATAAGTAGTAATTTAGATATGTTAAATCATAATATAGTACATATAAAAGAGTTTGAAGCTGAAAAGATCTCTGGAAATACTTTAAGTATAAACAATATAAAAGTGTTAAGTGGTGGTTCAATAAAAATCTTGAGTAATGTGGATATGTCCAATCTAGTATTAAGTGCTGGTACAATCGAAGTTGTAACAATGAAGAGTAATAGTTTAAGTGGAGGAACATTAAATATAGGTACAATCGAAAGTAGTGGTGGATCAAGTGGTAAAATTGCGATAATGAATAACCTAGATATGAATGGTAAAAATGTAAATAATATAGGACAATTTGATTCAAAAGAACTATCTGGAAATACTTTAAGTATAAACAATATAAAAGTGTTAAGTGGTGGTTCAATAAAAATCTTGAGTAATGTGGATATGTCCAATCTAGTATTAAGTGCTGGTACAATCGAAGTTGTAACAATGAAGAGTAATAGTTTAAGTGGAGGAACATTAAATATAGGTACAATCGAAAGTAGTGGTGGATCAAGTGATAAAATTAGTATATTGAGTAATGTGGATATGTCCAATCTAGTATTAAGTGCTGGTACAATCGAAGTTGTAACAATGAAGAGTAATAGTTTAAGTGGAGGAACATTAAATATAGGTACAATCGAAAGTAGTGGTGGATCAAGTGGTAAAATTGCGATAATGAATAACCTAGATATGAATGGTAAAAATGTAAATAATATAGGACAATTTGATTCAAAAGAACTATCTGGAAATACTTTAAGTATAAACAATATAAAAGTGTTAAGTGGTGGTTCAATAAAAATCTTGAGTAATGTGGATATGTCCAATCTAGTATTAAGTGCTGGTACAATCGAAGTTGTAACAATGAAGAGTAATAGTTTAAGTGGAGGAACATTAAATATAGGTACAATCGAAAGTAGTGGTGGATCAAGTGGTAAAATTGCGATAATGAATAACCTAGATATGAATGGTAAAAATGTAAATAATATAGGACAATTTGATTCAAAAGAACTATCTGGAAATACTTTAAGTATAAACAATATAAAAGTGTTAAGTGGTGGTTCAATAAAAATCTTGAGTAATGTGGATATGTCCAATCTAGTATTAAGTGCTGGTACAATCGAAGTTGTAACAATGAAGAGTAATAGTTTAAGTGGAGGAACATTAAATATAGGTACAATCGAAAGTAGTGGTGGATCAAGTGGTAAAATTGCGATAATGAATAACCTAGATATGAATGGTAAAAATGTAAATAATATAGGACAATTTGATTCAAAAGAACTATCTGGAAATACTTTAAGTATAAACAATATAAAAGTGTTAAGTGGTGGTTCAATAAAAATCTTGAGTAATGTGGATATGTCCAATCTAGTATTAAGTGCTGGTACAATCGAAGTTGTAACAATGAAGAGTAATAGTTTAAGTGGAGGAACATTAAATATAGGTACAATCGAAAGTAGTGGTGGATCAAGTGGTAAAATTGCGATAATGAATAACCTAGATATGAATGGTAAAAATGTAAATAATATAGGACAATTTGATTCAAAAGAACTATCTGGAAATACTTTAAGTATAAACAATATAAAAGTGTTAAGTGGTGGTTCAATAAAAATCTTGAGTAATGTGGATATGTCCAATCTAGTATTAAGTGCTGGTACAATCGAAGTTGTAACAATGAAGAGTAATAGTTTAAGTGGAGGAACATTAAATATAGGTACAATCGAAAGTAGTGGTGGATCAAGTGGTAAAATTGCGATAATGAATAACCTAGATATGAATGGTAAAAATGTAAATAATATAGGACAATTTGATTCAAAAGAACTATCTGGAAATACTTTAAGTATAAACAATATAAAAGTGTTAAGTGGTGGTTCAATAAAAATCTTGAGTAATGTGGATATGTCCAATCTAGTATTAAGTGCTGGTACAATCGAAGTTGTAACAATGAAGAGTAATAGTTTAAGTGGAGGAACATTAAATATAGGTACAATCGAAAGTAGTGGTGGATCAAGTGGTAAAATTGCGATAATGAATAACCTAGATATGAATGGTAAAAATGTAAATAATATAGGACAATTTGATTCAAAAGAACTATCTGGAAATACTTTAAGTATAAACAATATAAAAGTGTTAAGTGGTGGTTCAATAAAAATCTTGAGTAATGTGGATATGTCCAATCTAGTATTAAGTGCTGGTACAATCGAAGTTGTAACAATGAAGAGTAATAGTTTAAGTGGAGGAACATTAAATATAGGTACAATCGAAAAGTAGTGGTGGATCAAGTGGTAAAATTGCGATAATGAATAACCTAGATATGAATGGTAAAAATGTAAATAATATAGGACAATTTGATTCAAAAGAACTATCTGGAAATACTTTAAGTATAAACAATATAAAAGTGTTAAGTGGTGGTTCAATAAAAATCTTGAGTAATGTGGATATGTCCAATCTAGTATTAAGTGCTGGTACAATCGAAGTTGTAACAATGAAGAGTAATAGTTTAAGTGGAGGAACATTAAATATAGGTACAATCGAAAGTAGTGGTGGATCAAGTGGTAAAATTGCGATAATGAATAACCTAGATATGAATGGTAAAAATGTAAATAATATAGGACAATTTGATTCAAAAGAACTATCTGGAAATACTTTAAGTATAAACAATATAAAAGTGTTAAGTGGTGGTTCAATAAAAATCTTGAGTAATGTGGATATGTCCAATCTAGTATTAAGTGCTGGTACAATCGAAGTTGTAACAATGAAGAGTAATAGTTTAAGTGGAGGAACATTAAATATAGGTACAATCGAAAGTAGTGGTGGATCAAGTGGTAAAATTGCGATAATGAATAACCTAGATATGAATGGTAAAAATGTAAATAATATAGGACAATTTGATTCAAAAGAACTATCTGGAAATACTTTAAGTATAAACAATATAAAAGTGTTAAGTGGTGGTTCAATAAAAATCTTGAGTAATGTGGATATGTCCAATCTAGTATTAAGTGCTGGTACAATCGAAGTTGTAACAATGAAGAGTAATAGTTTAAGTGGAGGAACATTAAATATAGGTACAATCGAAAGTAGTGGTGGATCAAGTGGTAAAATTGCGATAATGAATAACCTAGATATGAATGGTAAAAATGTAAATAATATAGGACAATTTGATTCAAAAGAACTATCTGGAAATACTTTAAGTATAAACAATATAAAAGTGTTAAGTGGTGGTTCAATAAAAATCTTGAGTAATGTGGATATGTCCAATCTAGTATTAAGTGCTGGTACAATCGAAGTTGTAACAATGAAGAGTAATAGTTTAAGTGGAGGAACATTAAATATAGGTACAATCGAAAGTAGTGGTGGATCAAGTGGTAAAATTGCGATAATGAATAACCTAGATATGAATGGTAAAAATGTAAATAATATAGGACAATTTGATTCAAAAGAACTATCTGGAAATACTTTAAGTATAAACATATAAAAGTGTTAAGTGGTGGTTCAATAAAATCTGAGTAATGTGGATATGTCCAATCTAGTATTAAGTGCTGGTACAATCGAAGTTGTAACAATGAAGAGTAATAGTTTAAGTGGAACATTAAATATAGTACAATCGAAAGTAGTGGTGGATCAAGTGGTAAAATTGCGATAATGAATAACCTAGATATGAATGGTAAAAATGTAAATAATATAGGACAATTTGATTCAAAAGAACTATCTGGAAATACTTTAAGTATAAACAATATAAAAGTGTTAAGTGGTGGTTCAATAAAAATCTTGAGTAATGTGGATATGTCCAATCTAGTATTAAGTGCTGGTACAATCGAAGTTGTAACAATGAAGAGTAATAGTTTAAGTGGAGGAACATTAAATATAGGTACAATCGAAAGTAGTGGTGGATCAAGTGGTAATTCGATAATGAATAACCTAGATATGAATGTAAAAATGTAATAATATAGGACAATTTGATTCAAAGAACTATCTGGAATACTTTAAGTATAACAATATAAAGTGTTAAGTGGTGGTTCAATAAAAATCTTGAGTAATGTGATATGTCCAATCTAGTATTAAGTGCTGGTACAATCGAAGTTGTAACAATGAAGAGTAATAGTTTAAGTGGAGGAACATTAAATATAGGTACAATCGAAAGTAGTGGTGGATCAAGTGATAAAATTAGTATATTGAGTAATGTGGATATGTCCAATCTAGTATTAAGTACTGGAACTCTTAATGTTGGTAATGTTAATGTTAATACAATTAGTGGAGGTTTTTTGAATGTTGATAATATTAGTGTTGGTAGTATATCAATATTGAATGTTAATGTTATGAATTACTTTAAGCTTCCAATAATAGAACCTAGTTGTAATGAAAGTGATGAAGGTGCAATATATTTTGATAAAAATAGTGGTGAAGTAAAGATATGTCACAATAAACAGTTTGTAGTATTAGCATTTACTCAACCAACCAATTCTCCTACTCCCACTACTAATCCAACTCCAACTAATATCAAACCATAGTGTTTTAGTTTATATTTTAATATATGTCTTATTATTTTTATTATTTGATTTTTTGTTACAAAACTATTTAATGAAATTTATCAAATATTTTACAAAATTATTTCTTTTTATTATGTTTGTTCTATTAATTTTAATAGAAAAACAGTATATTTTTAAAATAAGATTGGTTGAAATTATATAAATATCTATTCTGATTAATTAAATTCATCTGCAAACTACTCAATAGTGATATTTAACATATTTATAAAACATTGTTATTTTGATGATTAATTTATATTGATTACTATCTCTAAAAAACAATTATAAATGATTTGTCTTCAATAAGTCTCTTACTTTCTCAGTTTCTGAAAATAAATAATTATTATAAACTCTCTTCGAGTTATACTATATCCTAGTATGAATCAAAACCTTCTAAATTCTGGTGAGTCTAATATAGTGGTACTGACTGCATTGAAGGTTATGAATTTAAATAGATCTTTGTTGACAGAATCTGAATTGACTTTGGCTTTTACAATATGCAATAATCTGAATATTTTATATTAAACATGTTTTTACAAAACATTTTGGAGTAGTTAAGATTTTTATGAAACATTTTATAATTGAATAAAATCACAACTCTTTTGATGCGGTAGGGGGTAATGTGATATCCTATAGTTTCATATATTATAAAGTCTTATAAATATTGAGTAATTATACATTTAAATGATATAAATCTTAAAAATAAAGATTAACTTAGTCAAACCATCAAGCTTGATGTTTTTTTCTTTTATTTTTTTTTATTCTATAATTAATTCATTATTATGCTAATAATATGTTATTGTGAGTCATCATTGAGAAATAGATCAAAATAATAGTAATATAAAAGTGAATCAACCGACTGTCAAATTTGATATTTGAAAGATGATGAATAAAGCTTATATTTTGTATTTGTGGTTAGATAATATGCTTGTTAATCATGTTCAATAGGAGGTCAACTAATAGTTAGTATAAGGAAGGTAAAGGTCAAGCTAAAGATATAGGTTTTGACCTATATGTAAACCTATAAATTAAATTTCAAAAATACTCATTTGAGTATTTATAAACTTCAGCTCTTTTAATATTCTAGTTTTCATTATATTATAAACTAACAAAGTAAATGATAAATCATTAGTTAATATAAACATATCAAGTGTAAAGTGGTGGTTCAATCAATGTATACAATGATATTGATATGTTCAATAAAAATATATATCGTGAATAGTGTGACATGTTCAACACTGAATATAGAACAATTCAAAGTTTAAGTGGTACAACTGGAACAGTGAAAGTGTATATTAATTTAGATATGATTGGTGAAAACATAGTAAATGTAGGTACATTCAGTGGTACAAATGGGCGAGTTTCACAATAATGATGAATAGCAATTTGAATTATTAGGTAAAAGCATTAGAAATATAAATACTATCAGTAGTGGTATAGATAATGTAGATAATTTCAGTAGTGAACAATGAAAGTTGAAAGCTTTTTTAAATTACCAACAAAATCTCCTACATGCAATGCAACAAATATAGGAACTTTGTGGTATGATAGTACTAATGGTCAAATTAAATATGTAATGGATCAACATTTAATGTCGTTGCATTTATTGGTGATCAATCATTAAATTTAGGAATACTGGAACAATAACTTGCTGGTATGACAGTTGGAACGTTGACTGTAATTAACACATTTTCAGCTCCAAATTTAGCTGTAACTGTGTCTTTAAAATACTACATATCAGTTACTTGTAATACAGCAAATATAGGTGCTATGTATTTATCTGGAAGTAGTATTGGTGTTTGTACTAGTTCAGGAATGAAATCTATTAATTTTTACTAGTATATATATAAATTTATTGTAATTATTTTAAATCATATAATTAATTATTAATATTATCAAAATTATATACTTATGAGATTGTAACATAAAACAAATACATCATACTCTAAAGTAGTAACAATTAATTAAAATGTTTAATTAATTGAGTTTAGAATGATAGGAACGAACCATCTATGCTTTTAAGCATTTACAACCACAACTACAGTCGTTGTCATTCTTTATGCAGTTTTTACAACAAACACAATCACACTTACAACTTCGATCTTTACAGTAACAGCATTTTCCACATTTACATTTCGTATGACTTTCACAACTCTTCTTACAACAACTACAATCACACTCACATTTCGTTCCACATTTACAGCTTTCACAACTACAACTCTTGTCTTTACCACAACTACATACACCGTTTTCTTTACATGATGGATTATCGCATTTACCAGACATTTTCGACGATTATTTAGCTTCAAATAAGAAACTTCACAAAACAAAAATTCTTGAAAATAATATTAACGAAGTAAGAATATTCTCATTATCTTATTATTCTCACAACAATACAATATTACATTGACATTGTATATCTTAATATATCTACTTTACTTTTCACTTTCTTTGAAATATTCACCATAAACTTTGATATTACATCCATCTATCTATTTCAATATCATAATCACATTGTATATCAATTTGATGCATATTACAACAAAGTGACAAAAGATCTCTCCAACTACTACTCTAATCAACTATATCATTTTATCATCACTTTCTTCACTTCAATCTATAATCATATTAACAACAATCACTTCCATATTATATCTATATAACAAATAACAACTAAAAACATCAATTCAAAATAGATTAACATAAACACATATAATTCAAATAGATAAACGATCATTTTATTTTGACTAACTAACTTATAATATTTATTTTATCTTTATTTTTTAGTTGTTAAAGTATAAAACAAATATGAGAAACCAATCAAATAGAACTCCTGTTCGTTCTCTAGGTATATAACTTATCATTATTTCTAAGTAGAAACTAATACACAATTAGGGTAATGCCTAGAACTCCAGTTCGTTTTGATTCAAACCCACAATATTCTAGTAAAAGAATGCCTGCGCCACCTATAGGTAAACCACGAAACGCAGACTCACTGAAATTAGAGTTTTTGGATGTTCCATCTCCATCTACTAGCTGTAGATCAAGTACCGTTGTACCATGTCCTTTAGAATCTGTAAATCAGAAAATACTTGTGGTAGTACAGAAAAAAGTAAAATAATTGTTGCAAACAAAACTAAACATGAGAAAGTTCGATCTTTTATTATAATGTTATGTTTACAATGTATAAAATAATAATAATAATGTAATTTGATAGTATTAATTAGTGTTTTAATTCTCACAGTTTATACAATTGTGTTAGTGATTGTATGTAAATCCTATATAAAGAATCATTACAAAATCGAAATGAATGGTGATGTATTGAGTTTAAATTCATTAGAAGTTGGTCATTTTAATGGAGTTTACTCATTAGAGAATTTAAGGAAAGAATTAAAGAATGAAATAAAAGAAGAAGTGAAGAAAACAACATTAAACCTTCGAAATATGAATGAAAATGAAGATAAAATAAAATCAAGTATAATTTATATGTTTTATTAATAATAATAATATAGAAATGAATTATTTACAAATGCAGTGATTGATGAAAAATCAAATCTGTATTTAAAAACAAAAGGATTATTAAGTGATGAAATAGAAATCGAAAAGAACAGTAATTTCAATGGAAATGTGAAATTTGGAAGTGTAGGTAATGAAGCTGCTGTAGAAATCAATGGTAAATTAGAAGTGAAGAATGTAAAAGTGAAAGAAAAGATCGATTTGAGTGAAGCACGATTTGAATATAATATAAATGATAAAAATCAAAATAGTCCATGAGAAAGTCGAAATTGGTGAATTATCTGTTCATTCTTTGAACTATGCAACTGAATTCTGTAATATCACATTAAATGATGAAACAAATATAAACAATATTCTATTAAAAGACAATACAATAAGTTCAACAAAGAATGATTTATACTAAATACAATAGATCCAAAATGTAAAGTGATAATGAGTTCAAGTGAAATAAATGGTAATTTGAAGAGTAATTCAATCAGTGTAGATAAAATCGTAATCAATAATAATGAGATAAATGGAATATCTTCATCGATAGTGATAAAATCAATGTAAAAGTATTGAGTAACAATAAGAACTTAAATGAAAATGAAAATATAATATCTATAATCAACAATGTTGATTATGAGTAACAAAGATATAAATAATATAAAAGAGAATAAAAAGCTATTATTAACATGTTATTATAAAAAAGTGAAAATGAAGATATAAAGTATTAAATAATTTCGATATATCAAATAAAAATATAAAAAATATAAAAGAAATAGTTTCAGAGCAAGTGAATGTAAAAGAATTGATAATACCGATTTATTAATGACTATATAAAAGTGAAGAACGATTTAAGTTTAGAGAATAACAACATAAAGAATGTTGATAATGTCATATCTTCAAATATTGAAGTTGATACTATAAGTGGTAAAGAAGGAGTAAAACCTATTGAAATAATAAACGATATGAATATCAAAGACAATACTCTGAGTAGTAAAAGTTATTCAAGTACAACAGTTGGTGTATTGAATTTGAAAAATTATAATGATGATAATAGAAAGATCAATCTATTAAGTGAAATGGATGTAAATCAAAATGATATAAAGAATCTGAAATTATTGAATGTAAATACAATAGAGTTAGGAGAAATGAAGAGTAAAGACAATAGTGATATGAGAATGTTAAATAATTTAGATTTATTACAGAATAATATAAACAATGTAGAAATATTAAATGTGAATAAAATATCAGCAGTAATTAGAAAGATGACAGTTGAAAAGAATTAGATTTAAAAGAATCTATTAACCCAGTAAAAGTATAAGAGTAAAGAGTTTAAAAGTCAATACAATCAGTGTGAATTCAGCAGACACAATAGTTTATATCAATAAAAGACAATATAGATATGAGTGAAAATCATTAAAAATGGATGAATTAAATGTGAAAGATTAAATGGAATTAGATGACACTGAATTACTCTTTAGTGATATAAAAGTGATAAAGTTATCCATAAATACAGTCGCAGTTAATAATCTACAATCGAATGGTAATGGCGATCCAATAAAAGTAAATTCCAATATAGATATGAGTGATAAAGAAATAAGAAATGTGAAAAACATAGAAAGTGAAAGTTCAACAATCAATACAATTTATACCAATGTATTTACACCAAAAATGGAAATGAAATTATTGTAAATAATAATTTAAGAGTTAAAGGCAAATTAATATCTTTAGATACCTCCAATGTAGCTGAATTAGGCAATGTAAGTTCTATCGTTGGTCCTTCTACTATCAATATAAAATCCAACTTAGATATGAATGGTAAAAGTATTAATAATATTGAAAGTATTTATGTGCATAATATATACCCAAGAAATGGTAATGGATTGAGTGTATTTCTATATGGAACAGTTTCTATGAATTCCTATCCAATAACAAATGTAGGAACATAGAAGTAGCTAATGTAAAAAGTAAAGGTGTAAATTATGTTAAATATTTGAATAATATAGACATGAATGGGAAAGATTTATATAATTTAATGAAATTGAATGTTGGTACAGTTGGTGGTTATTCAGATGGAAGTTCAATATCAATAGTAAGTAATGTTAATATGAACAATAAAAATATACAAAATATAAATGAAGCTACTTCAGGAAAACTTAATATTGGAACAATCAAAGCTGTAAATACAGCAATCAATATGGTTTCTTTATTAAATATGAATAATAATGATATTGATAATATAAAATCAATCAAAGGAAATGGAAATGTAATAGCAGTTAATAGTAATATTAATATGAAGAATTGGTTAATGTCTATAGGTACAATTAAAGTAAATAATGAAATGTCTGTACCAAAAATCAGTAGTAATGTTAATGGAGGTAGTATAATGATAATGAATCATCTAACATCTAATAATAAGAATATCAATAATGTTAATATCCTGACAGCTAATCAGATTAGTCCATCAACAATAAAACTAAGTAGTGGAGATATTAATATTGGAAGTGATTTAGATTTTCATAATGATTATAAAGTTAAGAATCTAAAAGGATTAGAAATTAATTCTATTGATGCTGATTCATTGACAGTAGGTACGTTATCAGTAAAGAATCAATTGAATATTGAAAGCATTAAGAGTATGACAAGTGGAACAATAACTGTTAGTAGTAATTTAAATCTTGATAATAATAAGATAATATATAATGTAAAAGATATAAAAGAAGATATTCATGTAAATAATGTTTTATATGTAGATAAAGTGAATTCTAAAGACCAAACTGTGAATGGATTTGTATCTATAGTAAGAGACATAAATATGAATAGTAAAGATATTAAATCAATTAATGCAATGAGTAGTGGCAAAATGAATATAGGCACACTTCAAAGTAGTATAGGGAATACTGGTACAAAAAGATAGATAGTAATTTAGATCTGTTAGGACATAATTTTGAGAATATAAACGGGTTTAAATCTACTAGTTTATCTGGTAATACGTTGAGTGTAAATAATATAAAAGTATTAACAGGTGGATCAGTTAATATAAAGGATAATATTGATATGACAAACAAAATATATATAGAATAAACGAATTAAGTTCAGGAATAATCAATGTAAATACAATAAATAGTGGTAATGGTGTAAGTGAAATTGTAGTTTCAAATAATGTTAAGTTGATATCAAATACTATGACAGCTGGTACTCTTACAGTAATTAATTCTATCACTACTGGAACAATAAATTGAACAGCATATGTTAATACAATCACATCAACAAGTGGTGAAATATCTGTAACAAAACCATTGAATATGAAATTAAATGAAATTAAATCAGTTAGTAAAGTAACTGCAACAACTGCTTCAATTAGCTATTTAGACTCTGATATTTCTACAATTACTGTACAAAAAGCATTGGATTTAGGAGTATATTCAATTTCTACTACAGGAACAGTGAATGCTGGAACAATAAATTTAGGAAATAATGGAGAAGTAACTACAGGATCATTTAGTGCAACAACTGCATCAATTAATACATTAACATCTGGTTCTGGTGAAATACTGTTATTAAACCATTGAATGTAGGAACTAATAAAATAACATCTAC
>NGBS01000664.1:0-29931 GCA_002245135.1 Proteromonas lacertae | reverse complement strand
TAAATTGTATGCTTCATTGAGCTTCTACAAGTTACTATTATATTCCTGCTTTCTTTAATGCGTTTTGGTACTCCAAACTACCATCATCTTTGTGATTGATATATGTGCTGCATAATTCGAACCACATGTCAAATGCTGCTTCTGCATTTTCTTTTAACATCATTTCCATTGTTATTTGATACCTATATAAACGAAAATAAAAGAAATACCGAATTTATTCGTTTCGCGATCTTTGGCATTTTCGTTACATTTTTTAAGAATTCATGAAGTATTGTTTTAGCCATGGTGACCAAACTATTTTTGGATTCGAGAAGTATAGTGACGAGTGTAGATGGAAGATATATATTCCAAAAGAAGCTAAAGATATAATATGGTTCTCATCATCAAATATCAAAGCACCTTTGGTAATAAATTATGGCCAGGCTGTAGAAGATAGATATAGCGTTGGTTGTCCTACAATTTCACCTATTCCAACCATGGATTTTACGAGATCTTCATTCCATCAAGATACAAACCAATTATTGTATCTACAATTGATAAGGAGTTTTTATTACACAATGTGTTGTATCTTGCAAGAGGTCAAACAAAAACAGAGAAGAATCAAAAAGTAATTAATGCAAAGACAATTGTTGCTCCACCAGAAAACAAGTTAATAGCTATGATGTTGCTTGGTTGTTAGAACAGCTTAAAATTAATTAATTAATTACACAATTGTATTATCACCTTTTCTGATTCGAGGTCTTTCCAAAATATGTCTGAAATTTGTTTCAGGATCCCTTCTAGCTACTAATTGAAGTTCATAGTGCTTAAACCTATATCGAGACACATCTTCATCCCAATTTCCATTTGTATCTCCTAACATATAAGAGTATCTGTTCTTCTTTATAATACGATATATCTTATCTGACCAATAAGTGTTTTTATCCATAGGTCTTCTTCTCTCTTTAAATCGAACTAAATCTCCTACTTGAAAATGAACTTTTAATCTTTGTTCATTATTAAAATTGTATTTGATTGATTCCATTAACATTCTGTTTTGTAGTTTAGGACTATTGTATACTTCATTAGGTGTAAAATCTCTCAAACTTGATAATGGTTTGTTGTTATAGTCATTCACAGCTTGTTGTACAATATCATTGAAACGTGCTAACCACTTTTTGATCGATGATTTCTCTTCTGTCCCGTCGATCAATATTAGCTTGAAACTCTGGTGCTTCTATTCCTAAGTCTATCAAGTGTTTATATAATAGTTTCTTTATTACACTTACGATTTATCTAATATAGCTTCTATTCTATGTTCATTAGGTGCTTTTTGATAGAATGTTATTCCTTCCTTATCACAGAACTCTTTAACTACACTAAAACCACTTTCTAAATCAGCTAAAATACTTACAACACGTCTTTTTGATACTATTTCAGAACCATCTTCATTTGTTTTAAAATACCATGCATTAAAAGCTCTCATTATATCTACAGCATTATTGCTTGACATTGGTATCACCCATACTTTTCTAGAGTTTATTTCTATTATATATAAATGATATAATTGAGGTAAGAAAAAGACAATATCTAATGAAAATAGCCTGGTTTCTTAACAGTTGCAAAAGGTAAATCTTTATTGTACTTGAAATCAACTACTTGACGACCTGGTTTACGTCTAAGATACTCTCTAACAACATCATAAGGAGGTGGAACTTCATTCTTTCCAATAGCTTCTTGAGTTAATTTAATAAACTGTTTTTCACTTAAATAATAATACTGTTCATAAAGTCTATCTAAATATTCTCTATACTGGCTCGATTTGTCTTGACATTTCATCATCATCATACGGATCCGCTCTTGTAAAATTCTGTAATGGCGGTGGTGCATTGTTAAAATTGCTCGTAAGGTTTGATTGGTTTGTTTGATCAACAAACTTATATCCTGGTGGTAGTTCTTGAGTTGCATTTGTATTTGACTTAGTGTAAGGCTGATTATAATAAGAATTAGTAAGCATAAGAAGAAAAACACAAAAGTAAAAGCATACACAAATATATTGAATATATCCATTTTATTCTAATTAATGTTATTTTCATCAATATTAATAACATTATTATTATTATTATTATTATTATTATTATTATCGACAATATCTGTAAACATTGGTGGTGGGTGGGCGACTTATAGTATAAGGAATTGAAGTTAAAACATTCAAGTAAAATCTCTTTATATCAAAGATTGTAAAAGCTAACTTTGGTTGTTTAACTGTGTATACTACTTGTTTTGCACTTCTGAAACTATATTGATTAACATAAACTTTACTTAGTTCTTTACTTTCTAAGATATTCTTGTAGTAATCATAGTCACAAGTCTTTATTCTGAAACCTTTAGTTACGCCTTTTGCTCTGCTATCAGACACCTTTAAATGCGTAAATCCATCCACTCTTTGCTTCTCATAAGCATACATCTTTGCTTTCAATCCACAGAATTTTGTTAATTGTATATAATTGATCACTTTTGTTCTCTTCCATTTTAAGTAAATTCAGTTCACCTGTTTCTTTGATAGTTCTGATAACGAATACCTCTCTCTTTAAGATAATCACAATTAATATTACCAGTATCCATGCAACCTTGTAGACTTAAATCATTAGCAATATCTTTGTATATATCATCTGTCCATACCATAAAGATAAAAGAGTCTGTATCTGTCATTAATAAACGCAATCCTTGTTTATACTTTTGATATAATTGTCCATACCAAAACTTTGCCATAAGATACTTTGATTGGCAAAGAATGGACATTCCAATATAGCTTGGCTTATCTATTGCACACTTGTATTTTTTAAACTTACACACTCTCAAGTCACAACCATCAATTGAAACAAAAACCAGTAAAGTATGGATTGCTAACACATTTGAGGAATTGGTCCTCATTATTAACTAGTCTACTTCTACATCTATTCTCAGTATTCTCACATGTCTTACCATATGCACTATTCAGGATTAGTTTAAACGTATCAGCTTCTGGCATCTCGATGGAACTTCTTTGCATCTTTTCTTAATAGATGGCATTGCATAACAAATTCATACGCATAATCTGTTTCACAAAAACTAATTACTCTCCATACTTTGGTTACTTTATATCCTAACTTCACAGCATAGTTTAGATATTGATAATGAACAACATAATGATACTTGTTGGATAAATCACATATTATTCTTGCTGTATTATTCTTCAATACTTCTTTGCCAGACTTTTTGTTGACAGCTACTAATCCTAATTCTCTGGCCCATTGCTTCTGTGTTGGTGACAAATCTTCATATAATATTATCTTTCGTTCAGGAAACAAAGGATACTCTGAGAACTTGCCATTTGTATTATCTGGAGGTTCTATATCAACTTCTAATATATAACCTCTGCTCTCTGGATCCTTCCACAGCTTCTGATCTTCTACCATAAATGATCTTTTTAAATCCTCATAAGGTTTTAATTTGTTATAACATTATCATAAATTAATTGAGGATTTGGTTCCCATTGAAAGTCTTTATAGGGTAATTTCATTGATGCCATTGTAGAAGGATATAGAGAATTATAATCTACATACATAATATATGTTTCTTGTTTTGGTGGATGAGAAGTATGATCTGAAAAGTATGGAGGATCCATGTAATGATTTTTAGCTTCTGCTTTTCTCGTAGATCCAATCATTGAAATTCCACCAATAAGACCTTTTCTCATAAAGTCATACTTGTCTTGATCTGATATTAGTTCTATATCCACTTTGGATTTTTTAAGGAATATACTCCAGGCTAATCCAGGACATGATACATGCCAGCATGGATCTAATGTAAACGTTCTAAATACAACATTCCTAAAGTGATCGAATACACTAGATAATGTAAGAACATCAATTGCTAAATAGAACATATTGTAATCCATCAAGTTTTTACATTTCAATAGAGTCCAGAGAGCTTGAGATGATTCATAATCATAATCAGATATACCTTCATTCTGTTTTAATTGAGACTTAAAATCTTCTTTTCTAGGTAATTTATCAGTAAGGTATAACTTTTGAATACTATCTACGTATTCGTAGGGAAAATGACCTTTCTGTAAACCCCACTTAGCTATAAAATCATCTACTGTCCAGTTTCTCTCTTTTAAACAATCATTTATCTCTTTTGTTTGTGTTACATATTGATAAACTGGTTTAAAGAGTACTTTATGATTAGCATGTGCATCAGCTTCGACTTTCAATGACTTTACTAATGAATCTAATGATGCTGGCATAAATTGACAACTATCTATAAAGTGTAACTTCATGAACTTGATAAGTAAAAACTTATTATCAGTTTTTAACAATACAGATAGTTTTGAATGATATTTCTTCTTTCTTGGTGTTGGTTGTTGTTGTTGTTGTTGTTCAATTGTTGTTGAATTAGGTTGTGAAACAATAATATTTCCCATCTCTTCTTCTAATCCAATATCTTCTGCTGTTCTTGGTGATATGTAATGATCTCTACTATGTAACATGTAATACAACTCATTAAATGCTTCTTCATTTGCTGGATCATTCTCATCAACTATTTCAATTGTATTAATTGGTATTTCTGGTAATGGCAAATCAGAATCAGTATCTTCTTCTGTTTCTGCATCTTCTTCATCATTATCAACTGTTTTTGCTTCTTGTTCTTGTTTCTTTTCTTCTTCAATACCTCTATTGTATTCAGCTAATCTATCAGCAATTGGTTCAGGTTCAGGTTCAGGTATTGGTAATTGTATAATTTCATTATCTTCATCATCATCATCATCATCATTTGGAATAGGAATATTATTATCATTGTACCATTTTGCTTCCATTTCTTTATCCAACTTTGATAATCCACGTATTATAAAGTTATTGTCATAGTTTTTACTGTTGTGTGCCAAACATGGTATAGGCATATGTTGTAAACTACAATGCCAATTACAGTTTGAACATAAGGTTGCAATATACTTGCCAGTAAAATGGTCATGGTGTCTTGTTCGCCTTCTATTTCTGTCGTTTTCATTGAAGGGTGTATTGCACCACATACATTTATCGATATTTTTATGAGCTGGAATATAAGTGCTTTCATCTAATGGTTTCAATTCACCACTTTTATAATCTTCATACTTCTTCAATACATAATCTTGAATCTCAACAAACTTCTTTACTAGTTGCATCTCCAAATCTTGTGGATCTTGCTGCAATTTCAGTTTTCCGAAGAATGTTTCTTCGCTGATGATTTCAGGGTACCTGGAACTTAAGTGAATGCACCAACTGCTGAGAATATGTTTTTTAAACGCTCCTTTGGCTCCAGGTATTACTTCAGAAGGATCTATTGGTACTTGTATAACTTCTGTATCCCAGTATAATACTACAGGAATCATTTGTTGGTATTTGAAATTATGAAACTTGATGAAGGTATCTGGAGGTGGAAATTGACGAATGATTCCTTTTTGTAATTGACAATTCTCTTTCTGATGTTGAATTATCATATCAGCTGTTGATAAAGTACAGAAACAATACTGGCATCTGGTATAATAATTATGACACCTTTTACCAGAAGGTGATAGGAAGGCTTCTAACTTTGTTATTACCATATAATGATCTTTATATATCAATAGGTTCACATGAGGCCAGTGTTTTCTTTTATCTATGTTGGTAACGTATAAAGGTATTGGTTCATTCTGGTCTATTGTAAATATATTGATAGTAATATGATTCAGCTGTTCAAACTCATCAATTCTGTCGCTATCATTAATTGCATCTACTGGAAACCTTAAACTACTTACATCCATTAAGTCTACATACTGTTTATATTTCATTGCTCTGTTACGGTGGTCTTTGAACTCTACATAGTGTAAACCAGCTGCCACGCTAAATAAAAAGCACATATTCTTACATTCTTCACTATATCTTACTAAATTAATAACGCACTTTCTATTGTTGAGACTTGCTGGTAACTTTATGTTGTCATCTTCTGTAGAGGATCCAGCAGCCATTGAACTTTTCATCAGTATCATCTCTACCTTCTTAATATATCTGAACTTTAGTTCAGATCTTTCAGTGTTGAAAATTGAACCTAAATCTCGAATCATGGCATTGTTTAACTTTGAACCAATTGTACCTAACTCTTGAGAAGTTATAATTTCTGGCGCTGTTTCGAATGTTTTGTAACAACTTACTTGTGCATTGGCTGGTTCATCGGATCCTATATAACCTACTCTGAATCTGAAATACACTTTTATATAAGAAAATTTCTTCTCATTTATGTAGTTACGTATGGTAACCATAAAATCACTTGATGCATTGCAGATTTGGGTAAACAAATCCTCAGGTTTCTTTCCATCTTCTTCATTTATAATCTTCTCGTAGGTACGTTCGTAGTCTCTACTACTTCTCTCTACAAGTTGTAACAAACTTACTCTTTCAGGATGTGACATTGTTTTCAGCTGCTCTGGATGATTATCAACAACATCCAGAGCAATCATTTCTTCCTGTAGCTGCCTTCTTCTTTCAACATCTGTAGTTGATTGAGGATGTATTTCAGGAATTGGTCCATCATTAATTGGTGAAAGTGTTGGTGGATCTTCAGGAGGAGGTGTATCTGGCAATAAATCATCTGGGATTTCTGCTAATCGCTGTATTTTTGGAGGTGGAGGAGGTGGTTGATCAATTACAATTGAAGATGTTGTTCTTCTTCTTGGTGTTATGAAACTAGTTCCATTAGTACTTCTAGTAGTGTTTGATTGTTGTTGTTGTTGCTGCTGAGGTTGTTGTTGCGCTCTTGCATTGAATGATCCAACATAATATGGTGGAGGATAGTAATAGGATGGTGGTGGTGGGATAGCTGGAGTAAAATAAGGGTTCATCCAGGGATTAAAATAACTTTGTGGCAACATTGGAATCTGATTTGCTTGACTATTGCCTTGAATAGGCATAGAAGTACTTGGAGACTGATAATACCATGGATTAAACCAAGGAGGATAGCTGGGATACATTAGAACCTATAAAACGAGAAAGATATAAATATACCCAATAAAATAACTCCAAATGTATTAATATGATTTGCTAATTGAAATTCCTTGATAATCAAGGAGTTGTAATAATATAGTTAAAATTTTTTCTTTGATTATCAAAGAAATAATTAACTTTACTTTTAATTTATTGTTTTTTTGATTTTTTACTATATTAAAATGCGTCATTTTGTTTATCAGAGAGATATAACAATGGTTCAAGAAGAAATACCATTTTGGATCAAAGTTTTTAATAGCATTAGAGAATTAGCATTAAATGGATATACAGAAGTTCATTTCTTATATTATTTAGAAGAGAGCATAGCTAATCTAGCAAAGTTAAAAGCTATACTAGACAAAGTTAAGCATTATTATACTAATCAGTATGCAACGAAAAAAAGATTGGAAATTATCACATATTTAGATAATATTAGAAAAGATGGTAATAGATTTAAGAAAGAATTAATTGAGAATAATCAATTATTTATTGATAACAAATTAGATTACGCAGTTAATGGATTACTATCTTTATTATGTGATGCTTTAGCAGCTAGAGTGAAAATGGATGCAGATATCAAAAAAAGAAGTAAGTAAATATGAATTTATCTAATTATGATTAAATAATTATATATTTTAAATACTAATACAGAGATTAATTAAAATAAAAAGAAGACTGTGTGTTTTTAAGGGTTTATTTAAAATAACATAAAAAATCCATAACCGATTCTTCTTACCCTTTCTTTTTTTCACTTCCTTACTTAGGGAAAGTGAAGTCGATCACTTTTCTCTAGGTAAATAAGTGAAAAAAAGAAAGGGAAAGGAAAATCGATTATGAAATCCGCATTTCAAAAACTAAATGAGTAAAAGAAAAGGGAAAGTGAAAACAAGGGAAAGTGAAAACGAGTCTTAGGTGGTGTATATGGCCTTCCTAAGGTTTATATCAGTCTCTATAACATAATTGAACAAATGTTTACAACGGACGGCAGTTACACCGTCAGTTACACGTCAGTTATGTAACTGACATGTAACGGATTCGTAACGACCGTTAAAACCGTTGTACAAATGAACGGTTATTGAATAAAATGAAAAATAAGAAAAATGAAACGAATATATAAATTTTAGCCTCGGGTCCAGCGTCAAGCCTCGTGGTCTAGCGTCAAGCCATTTTGGGTCTGTAGCCCTTAATATATATTAAAATACTTAAAAAATGGTAAAATAAAAATCGAGTTCAAGCCTCTTTCAAGCCTACTTTTTCAATTTTAAAACCTTAATTTCGTTTTCTATTATTGCTATTGACGTTTAATATGAAGTATAAACAATCAGTGTTAGATATATAACTGATTAACCAAAACAATACGATATACGGCCAACGTAACTATTTTTAAAAACTAAGTGTATATTGGTAATATTTCGGGGTTTAAGGTTACGTTTATAACTTCAACGTAATTTAAAACCCATTTATCTCCCAACGGCGTACCAACAAATATAATTAATTGTTATTATTAAAGTGAAAGTGTTTTTGACTTATATTAACAAATTACATAATTATCTCACATGTTGTACGCCGTTTGTCATAGTTGGCCGTTTGTCTACCAGACACTTTTAAAGCAAACTAAATGTATATTCTTACTTGTCTTGATGAAAAATTGTTACTTTTATACTTACTTTGTTATATGACCTACCTCTGCAGTATACTTTTTTGTTATTATAAATAGTATGAATATTTGCGCCGTTTGTTTTCTAGAAATTTTTGAAGCAAACTAAATGCATATTTATCTAATATAGACTAAAATACATTAATTGAAATGATTAGAATGTAATAATTATTAAATCTTTCTATATAAAAAAAAGAAATGTAAAAATAGGCTTGAGAGAGGCTTGATTCTATATTTTCTTTTTTCTTTTTATATGTCTTATGATCAACATTAAGTTGCTCTAATCATTTCAGCTAATATATTTTAGTCTATATTAACTAAATATGCATTTAGTTTGCTTCAAAAATTTCTAGAAAACAAACGGCGCATATATTCAAACTATTTATATTAACAAAAAAGTATACTGCAGAGGTAGGTCATATAACAAAGTAAGCATAAAAGTAACGATTTTTCATCAAGATAAGTAAGAATATACATTTAGTTTGCTTTAAAAGTGTCTACACTATAAAAAATAATTGGCTCTTATACCTTTTTCTTTTGTTTTTTTCATTATGTTAGAGATTAAATTAAGATAAGATTTTTTGTATATCTAGTGATCTCATATTCTGCTTTATATATAGCTATAAAACAAAGAATTCTATTTTTTGATGTTTTTTTAAATGAAGTGAAATATAAATACTAACTATATATTTTAAAGTACAGTATATACTAAGTTAAATTATACCATAAAATAAAAGCTGCACTTGCAGTCTAAAAAAATATGAACAATTTTCTCAAGTCCTTTAATTTTTACTATTTTATATATATATTTTTAAATAACAAACAAAATTAAAGGTATGGTAATATTTTTATCGCTTAACCTTCATATAACTTAGAATGGATTTTGAGTAATGGTAAATTATTTTATTAAACTTATAATATTAATTGGTCTAAGTCAATACAATATATTGAATCTGTTATATATGCTGTGTATGTGTATTATAATAAATATGTTCAAATACTGAATAAGCATCTATATTACAACTATTTATATGTTATATCTACTTTACATAGTTTAATTTATACAAAACAACGAGTGAATAGATTGAACTAATTGAGTAAATTGAAAAAAATAAATCGGTAAAATTAATTCTTTTACATTGTCAATGTAATAACAAACGTAATTAAATTTATTTAATAGATTTTTTGATTAGTATTTTACTAAGATAATGAAAATGCAAGTAATAACGAGTATAGATTAATGTCATATTTATACAAATTCTTTATAAAGGATTATATTTCAAATGTCAATTCATCAATTCTATTAAAAGAATTATCTAGCATTCATCTTATAAGCTGCAGAACTTTCAAATCATTAAAGAGTAAAGTAATTAAAGATAATATTTTGCCAAATCCAAATAAGGATAATTATCTTAGCAATAAAGAAAGTCTTGTTTATTTATTGACAAATATAAAAGAAATTCCAATAATTAGTTCATCAATTGAAAAATGTAATAACTATATAAACAGAATAGACAAAATAAAGTAATAAGAATGTACAAATAATAATGGTGTTTATGTGTTTTCATACAAAATTCTCAATTTTTATAGTAGTATTATGATTCAGGTTATTACTGTAACTAATGTAAGTGAAAAAATAAACAAAATATGCAACGAACTCAATGACTTATTTTTAGATGGATTTAAGATTGATAGTGAGTTTTATAATGTTTATTGGAGTGATAAAGCTAATGAATTATCATGACTTTGTATCTTCCAAGCATTACTGCCGATCATGTTATAGTTATGTAAGGAAAAATATTAAAGTTTATGATCAATATTATAACTATCAAGGTTAAAGAGCTATCAATTCACATTTATAAGTATAATATTTAATATAATTTATAAATATTATAGTGAATACTATTTTTGTATCACTAAATTCATGAAATATGAAGATATTTAATAGAGTTCTATCATTACTAAAGTATATGATTATGATTCTATAAAATAGATTATCTTATGCTGGATCTGCATTAGAAATGTATTTTTATAAAGTATATATTATTAATTTATATATTCAATAGGTTGTATAGAAATTTTTAGAGAAATTTAAGAATCAGTAATAGTTTAGAACAGTTGTTGTGCGCCGTTTGTCATAGTTGGCCGTTTGTCTACCAGACACTTTTAAAACAAACTAAATGTATATTCTTACTTGTCTTGATGAAAAATCGTTACTTTTATATTAACATTTTGTATATGATAGACATGTCACGATATGACTTAATTAGCCTATGTAACAAATTTTTTTACATAATCTATTAATACATATTAAGTACATGAATAATATAAAATATTAGCTTACAACTCACTTCTGTTGTTGATATAAATAAAAAAATGTAACTAAAAACTTGAATTTTCTTACCCCCTTATTTGTACGAAAATCAATATTTTGATATAAACACTTGTTTTATATGCACATGGTTTTCATTAAAATCTATAATTTTAGTTACAAAGTTAATATCTACAATATAAACAGAAATACAATCTTTAATCGACATGAATATCAAAGCTACAACTAATTAATTTATTTCATATTTCAATACCTTCTATAAAAATCATTCATTTCAGCGTGTAGCCAATTACAATATATTATTAACACTTAGCTTCTTTTGTATAAATTACAAAGTAATAATTTATGTGTTGTTTTTTGTTTTATATAATAGTATCAATGATTATGAAATGATACACATAAGTTACAGAAGAAAATTGAGAAGTAAAAAATGTTTCCTAGACAAACGGCGTATTTCTAAATATTCTCACGCCGTTTGTCTAGGAGACACTTTTGATTTCTCATATTTCATATATGAGATAATCATAATATATTATTAACAAATATAACAAAATTGAAATCAGAAAATAAGTTGAAACAACATTCAACTCAAATCTTTTTCCAAAATTATTTTTTATGTTATGTGGATGTGTGTACCTAACAAACACATTGTAATTATATAAAGATACTTTTTAGAATATTTAAAGAAAATGAAATTATTTAAATCTATAAATGTTTTTTTTTGTTGTAAATGTAAAACAATTTCGCTTTTTCTTCGTTATTTAAACTTTCTATACCTTCAATTAAATCATCTATGGAGTAATGGGTAGTTTGAATAACATCTCAGTATTTAAAAATTATTCTATCTTTTCATTCAACTTTTGTTTATTGAATATTTTCTACTGGAAATGCCCCAGTATCTACTGTTTGAGTTTCACCTGCTTCAATATCGATTTGGGTTGGTTCTATTGTGAATATTCCATCATCATTTTTAATTGACAAATCAACTGTTGTAGAAAACATTCCATTATTACTGAATTGAATTGTTTCACAATTACTAGCTTTTAAAGATGGATTGTTTTCTCTCATATTTATGTTTTTGCCTATTAATAATTGACCAAATTCATAATATCCTTTGTTCTTTATTTATCTCTTACTTATTATTTGTTGTTCATTCTTTTGTTTTATTGATTTCATAAATATATCTTTCGGATTTTGATTAATTTTTGGATAATCACAAATACCACTGATTGGAACTTCATACGTTTAATCTTTATTAACTATCTCAAAGTGGAAACAATAGTTAAATTTATCAGTTTCTAATTATTCAAATGTCACTTTTAATGGCAATTCTTCATCAGGTTCTAATTTCCATCTTGTGGCATTATTTTCATCTATTAATTTATAATTACTTGTTGATATTAAGGGTTTTCTTGGAATTTGCTTCTTAACTAATTGGAATACTACTGGAGGTGGAACTTTCCAATCTCCATATGTATTAAACAATGGAACTGTTTCTTTGATTTCTTGAATTATTATATCAATATCACTTTCACCATTGTTATTGATTATATCACATAATAAACCAACTCCAAATGGTGGAGGAGGAGGCGGTGGTGGTTTTTCTTTTTTACCTTTCTATGAGTTTTTATCTCCTTTCTTATCAATTGATTTACTTCTTTTTCCTCCTTTTTTTGGATCAGATAAAGCTGATCTTTCTTCTACTACTGGTTCTGGTTCTTCAGGTGGTGGTAATTCCGCTGCCAATTTATCACCTACATCTCTTACTTCAGTTTGAATTACATTATAATCTTTATATTATACGATAAGTTGGTTCTCCTTGTACTTTGATTGGAATTGCTAAATCATATCTTCCATACGGTAAATCAGATTTAGCTGTAATACTAGCTGTAAATGTCACTGTTGAACTTTCTGGTAATCTTTTCACTTCATCTGGAGTTAATGTATATCCACTCTCTTTTAAAGTTCTTCTTTCTATTCCGAAATTCACTGGTAAATTACCTATGTTAGTTATTGTAAATGTCTTCATCTTACTATCAGTTCGAACTACATTACCAAAATCTACTACATAATCAGCTAATGGAAATTCACCTAAATGTAAATTAGATATTTTCTTATTCGCCATTTTTGTTGTTTTGCCTGTTTTATTACTGATATTTGTTAAACCATTTCGAGCTAAACATAAATCAACAGGATTTTGATTGTTTATTTCATCTAATAATAAATCAATATAATATAATCTTAATGCTTTAAATTCTCTATCAACTGTGATTTGTAATCCTGTTGTATTCTTTCCTGAAGGTAATTTTTTCGTATTTGTTCGTATTTATAATTCTGTTGTGAATTATTACTTCTGTCAGAAACTGATTTTTGACTATTTACTCTTGCAGAATACTGTTTTTTGTTTTCATCTTTTTCTTTTTCTTTAGATTTTTCTTCTTCTGCATTTGTATTTGCTATTGTTGGTTCTTCACTATGTGGTGCTAATTCTCCTTCTAGTTTTGGTTCTGGTGGTAATTCTTTTAACCATGTGTTGATGAATTAACTGGAACTCCATCTACAATTATTGGCTTTTCAGCTTCAACCGGTTGTTCTGGCTGTTGTTGTTGTCTTGCTTCTTCTCCTTCAGTATTTATAATAGTGTTATTATTACTTTCATCTATTGAAGATTCTACTACTTCAGGTAAAGATGGTTGTTGTTTGATTGGTGATGGTAAAGCTGGGAATGATAATGGATGTTCTGTATTGGATAATTCAATCAATCTATCAGCTTCTTCTAAGTAATATTCCCAATTATCTGGTATTCAGCATCATTCACTTTGATATTTGCATAAATACCTGTTATATAAAGTAGAAAATCTATTGGAACATAATGAGCTATTTCTATTACTAATTTCTCTATTACTGAATCTGGAATTCCTACTCTCATTTTAACAGAGATTCTTTGTTGATCATGAGATGGAATTAATCCATTACATGGTGAAACACCAACTAAACCAGGTCGAGATACACTATCAGTTGAGATTTTAAATGGAAAATCTACTGAACCTGTATTAAATATATGAAAATCTCTTTCTTTTACTTTCATATAAGGAATTCTACTAAAATCAATATTTTGTTTATCCAATCTATAAGATAAGACTGAACTTTCACCTTTCATTTTGATATTATAAACTGGTCCTCCATCTACATAACATTTACCCAATGCTCTTGATAATACATGTGGTATTCCAGAATATCTCAATTCCATTTCTTCACATTCACCTAGTTGTAAAATACCTTGAATTGGAGTGATTTCAAATACTTCATTGATTGAAGATGTTTGATTTTCAGTTTCATCTATTTCTAATTCCCAATGATAAGGACAAGGAATTGTTCGACGATTTTCAGTTCAAAATCAAAATCATTTTGAGATAATCATAAATTGGGAAAGGCAACATCAGCTACACATGGAATTGAATCTTTCTGAGGATGATCTTCATATCTTATATTCAATATTCCATTTATTTTACATGAGATTTTATCATCTTTATAATTTGGATCAAATTCCACTGTCACATTCATTGATTCATTTGGTTCTAAATGGAATTCATTCATACTCAATAATAATGGAGCTGCTATACTTATTATCGCATCTAAACCCAATGTTGATATATTCTTAAATACAACTGTCTTACTTTGAACTTCGATTTTCTTTTCTAAGCATTGAATTAATGGATTCATAAAGTTCACTTTTACTTCGGTTTCTTTTGCTTCATTATTTCTTATTTCTCCATCAAATTTCCTCAAACAAGAAAACATTTTCATCACTTTACAGGGTTTTTCACAACTTCCAGATGTTACAAAATTTCAAGCAGTATTGGGTTTTAATTCGATTGCATTGGGAGTTATTGTAAATATAGCTTCATAAGGTTTGAATTCATTTCACTTTCCATCTTTGATTTATTGGCTTTAAAAGATTTTTCTTTTTCTACTGCTGTTTGATTTATCCAAATTAATCTTTGACTTCTTAAACCTCGATTTTCTAATAAAAAAATCTCTTTCGATTGTTCTGTTTGTGAATTGATCACCAAAATCAATTACATCTACTGGATCTTCTCAAAATATTGTTGTTATTATACATTTAGCTGTAACTGGAAGAATTGCACTATCTCCTTCAGTTGCTGCTATGTATATTGTATCTTTATAAGCTAATACATCTTCCAACATGCAACTAACTACTATCTTTTGAGATTCTTTACTTTGTAATATACCATCAAACTATATCAGTATTAAAATAAAATCCTCGTTCAAAATCTAATTTATAAAAAGCTGGAATTGAAGTTGGATTAGTTATTGTAAATTCTTTTGTATGAGTATCTAAACAAGTTATATCACCAAATTTTATATGATTTAAATTTGACTTTATCACTGGTCCAAGTCCATTTGCTTCTAATACTAATACCAATGGAGGATATTGACTGCCAATTATTTGAATATAGAATGGAATTCTCATATCACCTAATTTCTCAGGATTTAATTAAACTTTAATCATTTGAGTTGCCATTGGACAAATTACACCTTTAACTGGATCAGGGAAATAACTACCAATCTATATACTTCTTTTATCTTGTTCTGTTTTCAAATTGAGCACTTAATTGGATTTATTCTTTAATGTTAAAATTCGATAATAAGTATATCTTAAATAACAATCTCCATATTTCAATGATTCTTCTAATAATTCTACTTCAGCTACTCGACATTCAGCACTTATTGGAATTGTTAATAAAGCTTCACCTACACTTTCAATATCAATTGCTAAACAATAATCATATACTTTTATTGTTTGAGATATGAAATTGATTTTGATTTTCTCTTCTCCTTCTGGTAATACTGTTGCTACTGCTTGAATTATTTCGAATTCTTTGTTTAAGTAATTACCATCTTGAGGAACTCGTAAATTGAATATAAATGGAACAGAGGAAGTATTTCTTAATATCAAATCAGTTGAGTTAAAAAACGCATAACTTACAATACCAAAATCTAGTTTATTCTTATTAAAGAAGAATGTTGGACCAACTACATGTCCTTTTATTGTTAATACCACATTATTAGTTGCTCCTTTTAATGAAAATTCAAAATGATCACTAAATTCACCAAGAGTTGAACTTGTATAAGATACTTCGATTGTTACACTTTCTTCTATATCTACTTCACTTTCTGGCGGAGTAAATATTAATTTGGTTTGATTGATCCTTCATTTGTAAGTAATACTTCAACCAATATCTAATGATAAATAAGCAGGATCCATTGATATTATTTGAGTACTTCAACCAATATCTAAATCTTGAGCTTGAGCTTTTTTTCTTCTAATTAAAACATTTTTTCTCCTAAAGTCTAAATCAACACTATTCTGCTGTAAATTTGATATATTATTTTTTCTACTCTATAATTGGGCTTAGTTAATCTTTGACTTCTTAAACCTCGATTTTCTATTAAAATGCGCTTTCAGCTTATCTGTTAATAAATTTATCACCAAAATCAATTACATCTACTTTATGTTCATAAAATAATGATGCTTCTATACCTTTCGCTGTACATGATAGTATTATAAAGTTTATAAATAATATAAAGAAAGTATTTTGATAATAATAATAATAATAATAATAATAATAATAATAATAATAATATATATATATATATAGTACTTACATTTTGATTTTCTAAAATAAAAAATAAAAAAAAAACTGTCAAGTTTGACAAGCTTGATTTTTCTTTTCTGAAATATCTTCATATCTTGATATAATATTTTAACATTCTTCAAAGTGTCTGCTGAAATTCATTTTTTCTCTTTGACTGAACCAAAAAAACATACAAACAAAAAAGTTGAAGAAAATGACATTTTAAATTAAAAATGACGTCAGAAGGGGTATAATTCTTAATTCCTGTGTAACTGACACTTCTCATTTAGACATTATATGTCAATAAAAACATATAATTTGGAATATACATAATTTCTAGAATATATTTTGATAGTTTTTATTCAATATTATGACAATTAGTAGTTACTCATAGATGTAGGTTATATGACAAAGTAAGTATAAAAGTAACAATTTTTCATTAAAAGAAGTGTAATTGTGTATTTAGTTTGTTTTGAAAGTGTCTGGTAGACAAACGGCCAACTCTGACAAACGGCGCACAACAAATGTAATACAATAGCTCATAAGCTAAATACGTCAGTTACGATTAGAACAATAATATTCAATAAATTGAAAAAGTATATACAAATAAGAAAGGGAGTTACTACTCGCTGGAGTAGTTACTTCCAGCTTTTTAAAGGTGTGTTAGATAATCAAGAGATACTTGTAAGAATTAACTTATTAGATAAGAATGAAATACCTATAATTAAAGAATTATATAATATTACAGAATATATATACCAAAAAGTTCAATATTTGAGTAGAGACAGGAAAAGAATAAATAAGTGTAATATATCAAAAAGAGAAGAAACTAATCAATTATAGCATATTGATATTAAGTGAGTATTTAGACGTGAGTAGTTCCAAAAAATTTAATGAAAGAATTGTTAATAGTATAAAAAGATACATTTTAAATAGATTTTCTCATATTTGTGATAAAAAGCTTACAGAAGAGTTATATTATTTTGAAAATAGAATGAGATATGGAAGGTCTCCAGCTGATATTTTTGATAATTCGAAGGAAATGAATCCGAAGGTATGGTACAATAGCTACGGATGTTATTTTCCCAACTTGAAAAGAAAATTTGATTATCTAAACATAATCCCTACAAGTTCTGCATATATTGAAAGAACGTTTAGTATTGAGTCATTTATTCATAATAAAACAAGGAACAAACTCAATATTAGTTTAATTAATAATATGATGAGAATAAAAATGAAACAACTGAATGACAGAATAACTACAAATGAAGATAGTTATGACCATGACGATTATGATGAAGATGATGATGAAGATGAAGAAAGTGATTATGATGAATATATCAGACCACCACAAAGCCCAACTTATTAATTATATTTCTTTTTTATTATTAATTTATTTTTTACAAAAATTAAAAAAAAAATTTAAGATTCTATAGAATAATATCTCATATTGGTAGTTGAGCGTGAGGAAATGGACGTCCCGATAGGGTTTTGTCCCGGGACGTGTCCGTCCCTATCCCTCGTCCTGTCCCCGTCCTGTGGACCACAGGCTATAGTATATTTTTTCTGATTTTTTGTTATAACTTTTCCATATTATCAGCTAGATATACTAACATATGTTAAAAAGGATATATTACATAATATATTTCATAAACTAATAGAAAAACTATTTCAAAATTACTATTTAGTATATTTTGAATACTACTAAATGTATTTTGAAATAGTTTGAGAATTTCGAGCTATCATTTTGCACTTCAATTTTATATGGGTAAAACGAGAGATGCTGTGTATAGATACTTTAATGAAGATGTGGTGTTAAAGAAACCCCTTGAAAAATACAACAGAATTCAATGCAGAAGGTGCAAGGCAATGATTATTGCTCATTGCACTAATTTGAAACGTCATTACAAAAAGTATAAATATATTTATTATATATATTAAATTAGATGTAGTGAAAAGCTAATCCAATCAAAACTTACAGAATTGAGATATGATGAACGTGCAATAAACTTAATGGTGACCAAATATCTTATAGAAAATAACTTAGCTTTCAGAACCATACAATCTAAATCCTTTAAAAATCTAATAATATGCATAAAATCTAGCAATGAACGAAGAAGCAGAAAGAATAGTAAAGGAAATTGTAGATAACAGTAAAATATGTATAATTGTGGACGCTTGGAAATCAGTAACCAATGAAAACGTTATTAATTTGGCAATAAAGAAAAGCAGTGATATTTCGTTTTTGGAATCCATTTATTTACATAAACGAGAAACATCAGAAAATATAGTGGAATTAATAATTCAAACATTAGTGAAGTATAAACTGGATATTAAAAACATTGTTGCTGTGAGTAGTGATAACAACTACACCATGAAAATGATAAGTAGTATTACAGAAAAAAAAAAATAGACCTGTAGTAAAGTTTGGATGTTTAGCACACATCCTAAACTTAATCAGTAAAAAAGTATTCGAAATAGAGAAATACAAAAAAGTGATAGTCATGTGTAATGACATTATTCATAATTTAAATAATAATCAAAAGATTAGAGAAACTATATATTCAATTATACAAAAAAATATCCAAATACGCAAGGGTTGTGATACGAGATGGTCAAGCTATAGCGATGTATTTAGAAAAATATTACTCAATAAAGAAATTTTATTACAGATAAAATTATTAAAGGAAGAAGATATACCAGAAATTAAAGAATGCTACAGGATTGCAAAATATATTTCCACAAATATACACTTATTATGCAAAGATTCATCTACATTAAATGATGGTTTCAGAATATTAACCAAAATTAAAAGAAAGTTAATGAAAAGGTCATCAAGTGAAAAAGAAATTATTAAAGACATTATAAAAAATGAGACTAGACATGCAAACTACAGCATTTTAGCTCTATATGAATTTTTAGACATAAACAGTAAACATAATTTAGTATTGAGGGAATAGTTCATAATCATATTAGAAATAAATTACAGCTTAATACTATAAATAATATTTTAAGAATAAAATATGATTTATTAAAAGAAAAAAACAAAGAAAAAGATAGAAATGAAGATGATAATGATATTAGTGAAGAAGAAAATAATTTAGATGTGCTGAATGAAATTGATAACAATATAGCATATGACACTTTAGATTATCAATGTTCTGGTGATGAAGATGAAAGTTCTGGTAGTTCTAGCGATGAAGGTTTAAGTGATGAAAATTCTAGTGATGAAAATGAAAGTTCTAGTGATGAATGATCTTAAAGCCCTTACTTTTAAGGCTATTATTATAATGAAATATTATTGTTTGTTATTGTTATAAGATAATAATACATAATTATGAAAAGAATAAATATTTTTATAGCGTTTAATATCCCTAAAATCACACAAAATATAATAATTGTATAAAATAATTGAAAAGGGCAAATTGTACCCTTTTCTATTTTTAGATAGTATAAAGGAAGCCCTGTCGCGCGCGATAAAGAAATCTGCGCGATAAAGGAGTTATAATCTTTTATGAAAAAGTTGCATTATAATCGTAATATATGTCCTTTGTTTTACGTATATATATTGTTAGTTTGCTATATAAACTACTTTTTTTGACATATAAAAACTGTCATAATATGAAAAGAAAACACTATTATTAAATAGTAAAATTGACTTATATATTAAATATAATATTAATTTCATTAGATGATGCATAGAAAAAATGTATCAGTTATACAGGAATTAAGAATTATACTCTTTGAATTATTTTTTCAATTTTCAAATTTTTTCTCAAGCTCTTTTCTTTTTTTGTAATTTTAAAAGTATATGTTTAGATTATTGTAATATAAGAATATTATTAAAATGTAGATGTGATTGTTTTGTGTTTAGGTCTTATATCAAGCGTAAATATCAAGTATCTTGAAATCTAAGCGCAATGAGCTTATATTACCAGGGAAAAAATATAGAAAAATTGAATATACTATAATAAAGAGATATAATATATTTTAGTCTATTATGTAATTAAGCATTAAAGAAAAATATAAATATGATGTCAAGCATATATCAAACTTTTCAAATTTATATCTTTTAAAATGTAAGTCTATATATATATATATATATATTTGTTATTTGATATATTTGTATAACTGAAAGAAATTTACATCAAATATGGCAATATATTCTGTAATTACTCTAGTGGGGTTATGCTGTTTAAGGCGTTAGTCTATTCACGTTAAATGAAGAAAACTACACCATATAATCCATCAAACTGATAGTTGCAATTATCATTCCTAGATTTATGTTATTATATGAACATGAGAGATCCAGAAACAAAACCATGTGAAGATAGAATATTATCAGACAATTTGAGTAATTTTATTGGTAAAATAACAATTTACTCATTATTTAGGTTATGCAAGAAAATGTGATTGAAATCTACAAAATTATTCTAATCTTTATTAGCCTATATATCTTTTATTTACTTATTATTCTATATTTATAATTAGGTCATCTGATGAAGATCTTGATACATTGCTTAGAGCTGATCATGTCAAACAGTATTACGAAGAAATAGATAAATTATGCTTAAGTGGTACAAACACATGGACATTTGATCAGAAAAAGTATGACAAATATTTGAATAACATTAATTATTACAAACTTAAAAAGTATAAAGTCGAGAATAATAAACTCTACTTCGAAGATAAGTTGGTAGTGAAATTGGAAGAAAGTTTTGATATATTGGATGATATTCATAGATCTCATGGGCATAGAAGAGAGCGTTTCATGATGCAATATATAAATTGATTAAAATGCATGCGCTGTTTGTCACAAAATTAAGAAGATTAGTCGTAGTAATCCAATGCAACCAATCATATCTCATGCACCAAGAGAAAGGATACTGATTGATTTAATAAATATGAGCAAATATCATTCAAATGAAAAATTTCTTTTATCTATTATTGATCATTATAGTAGTTTTATTATGATTTATTGTCAAAAAACAAAAAGTGCCAAAGAAACAGCAGAAAATATTAAAAGTTATATACGAATTTTCGGTGCCCTATCAATTATTCAATCTGATAACGGACCTGAGTTTGTCAACAGTATATTGAATGAATTAATGGCAGATTATCATACCAAAAAGATAACAAGCTTGCCTTACCATCCTCAAACAAATGGCAAGGTTGAACGTTATAATCTAGTTTTAGAACGCTTAGCAGATGGTTACTTATCTGAAAATGAGGGTCATGAATGGACAGAATTTATAGAAAATATAATTGAAGATATGAATACTTCGATTTCTTCAACAACACATTGCAAGCCAAGAAGTCTTTTTTTATGGATGTAGAAGAACTACAAAAAGAAAACCCAAAATTATTTTACAATATAAGTAATAATAATGTAGATTATGGTTATAACATTGACAATGAAGAAATAAATGATGAAAAAATAAATAAAGATATTAATAGGAATAAGTCAGTAATAGATAATATCAAACAATCTGTTAATATTAGAATAGAGAAAAAAAATAGTAAGATGGTAATGAATTCGATTAAAAAGTTGAGTGAAAAAGTATCAAACCCCCAGCATGGCAATGCAATTGTTTTAACTAAGAAAATAAAAAATCAAAAAGATAAAAATGAGTTCAGAATAATCAAAAAGAACAAAAATAATGATTCATTATATGCAGTGTATAGATATGTATATTAATAATTAACATAGTAACAAAGATAACGAAATAAGATTGACTAATTCATCGGCAGTGGAAGTCATTCCTATATCAACTGATCTTCAAGAAAAACTCAAAAGAAAAATGGATATTCAATTAGTATTATTATTATTATTTTATTAAATAGGTCAATCCTCAGAAAAAGAAAAGAAAAACTGATACATACCAAAAAATTCTATCAGATATCATTAGACATCCTTCTAAAAATGCAGTTTATAGCATATTTGGAAAAATTACCTCTGAATATGATGGTAAAGATACTTTAACTGAAGAACAATTAGAAAATGTGATAAGAGTAAGAGATAAAATAGGAAAAAAGGAGTTAAATATCTATCAGATATGGTATATACTTCAATTATATGATTTTAATGACATTAATCTATTAAGTAACAATATGTTATTATATAATAATAAAAGTATGAGCATATTAATTAAATCACATCAATGCTATTTAATTATGATAGAAAAGGATAAAGGGATGATTAAAATATATGATTCAATTAATACATATGACTATAATACAGATCTTAAATAAATATAATAAATGTTAGGAGCAATTTTCCAGAAGCCACAGATATTGCTGCTACTGTGACATTTATGATTATGAATTCTGATTACAACAATATTGAAGTATTGGAGTTAGATGTTATTCTAATGAGCGATTTGCTAAGAGAATATATCTCTAAACTATTAGAATATAAATCATACAGACTAAAGTTGTCCTGTTCTTATGTCAAGATACATGATGATGATGGTGATTCTCTATTCTATTCACGCAATGAAGAAAATACATTAAATTTTGTTAGATTAATTATAAATCCATACAATTATAATACAATATCACTAAAAGGTAAGCAAAAGAACAGTTTCTTAAGACAATTTAATATTATAGTTAATCATCTATAATTTAAAGAGAGATTAAAATCGGAAGATCTAGTGTTTTATATACACTTCATTAATCAGTGTAATGATAATGTAATAGATCCAGGTAATATATATAAAAGTGATGAACAATTACGTTTATTAAGTAAAATAAAGAACGATGGTATATATTTTTTCCCAATATGCGACAAAGATTATCAACATTGGTCGTTATTTGAAGTGAAATATAACAGTAATAAATATATTAAATATTATATCTATGACAGCTTAAACATTTATAGAGGGGATTATAATGATGCAAGAGATAATATTATCTATAGAATATACAGATTTTTTGAGAGTAACGTAGAATTAAGTTACCAAATTATGGAAACTAATGTGAAACAAAGTAATCGTGATAAAGTGAATTGTGGGTATTACACCCTCTTTTATTTGGGATGTAGAATGAAAAACCTAAGGATAGATGAAATACAGAATATAGAGAGTTTTAATATTAATTATTTTATAGAAGATTTATTCTCTGCTATGAGTAAATTGACTGTGGAAGAAAAAGCTAAGTTTTACAAGAATTACCAAAAGAATACCTTACATCGTTTTTAAATCTCAGTAACGATATAATAATTACCTCATTCATAATCACTTTTGTTTTACAATATTGTTATTACAGTTTAAAAATGAAATAATAACATATAATATCTAATTAATATATTAAATTACAATAATTAACAATAATTAACGACTTTATAAACATTCATAATCATAAACAAAAGTTTATTTGTAATATAAATAATAGAGAAAATAATAAATATATAAGAAAATAGCAAATTTGAAATTTTCTTTTTACTTCCTCTATTATTTGATTAAACATTTGAATAGGAAAATAAGAATAACAAGATATTATAAATATATGTATAACCGTAAGAATATCACTGTAGGTGGGTAAACCGTACCAGACTATTCTTAGGTGCCTTCTACAGGTAAGAATAAGCGATTTGAGTGTAAATTAGTTTTTGGTACGGGTTATACTGGAGGAAGCGGTGAATTTAAATTTCTTTATATATTTTTGTGTATGAGTAATTTTATGGGTTAAAATTTTTACTTTTGTTTTTTGTATATAATTTCATTTAACTTTTTCTTATTGTTATTTATCAATCATAATTTCAAAAAAATGTCAAGAATTTGGATCGAGAATGTTAATATAGAAGATAGAAATAAGCGAGAAGATGAAGAATTTGAAAGAATCTATGCAATCATTGAAAGTGAAGTAGCTAGAATAGTAGCTCAACCACCACCATCACCACCAGTAGTAATGTGGTATACATCTGATACTGCTGATGAGGATGATAGAAAGTATGAAGAATGGCGTGCAATTCATAAACCAACCAGAGTAGCACAAGCAACTATACGCCCTAGAAAATGGGTTGATCCTGAAGAAGAGCGCAGAAAAACAAAGATGTTAAAGCGTTATGGTATAGATGAAAAAAACATCATTGAAGAAAGACTAAGATTTCATAACTAATTCTTAAATCATTGGTTTTAATTGAATATTGTTTTTGATTGGCTGAATAGAAATAAACATAATATTACATAATTCTTTTCATTCATAAATTTCTTGCTATTTTTGTAATAATTTACATAAATTAAAATGAGTGATATACAAAACGAATTGGATGCTAATATTGAAAAACACTTACAAGAAGGTGAAATGTATAAGAATCTCTATGAGAATGATATGTCTGAAGTAAAATCATTAATCATTAAAGTATTTAAGGATATGTTGGATGGTATGTATTCTGTGATTGAAGAGTATGAAGATGATCCAGAATGGACTGATCAAACTATTGATAATGATATTGATATAACAATGGAAGAAGAAGAAGTGAAGGAAGAAAAACAAAGTGAATCTAAACCTAAAAAAAGAAAGGATATAACAAAGTCAGATTCGGATTCACAAGTATGTAGTACTTGTGGTAAGAAGAAAGCTAATGATGAATTTGGTTATAAGAGTGAAGGCGTATTCTATAAATCTTGTACAGAGTGTAGAAATAAGAAGAAGAGAAGATATGAAGAAGCAAAGAAAGGAAGTGATAATAGTGGAGAAGATAAGAAGCGTAAAGTAGAGAATAGTTCCACTGCCGAGGGTCGACCAAAGGTAGATATTGCTAAAGTAGAAACATCTACAAGTCCTATCCCGGGGGTAGCTACAGTAGATCTAACTACATCACCTACTTGTATAATTAATTAACTTTTGGTTTAAAATTCATTTTTATATTTCTATGCGTTTTTATATATAAATAATTTCACATAAAATGTCATTTAATAATACACAATATTCAACTATGCTTAAAGATATGAATGATACATTAACAAGTCTAAAGCAAGAAGGTCTTATATTTTTTGTATGTATGTTATTATGGATTCTTTATAAAGTTAAAAAGATTGTAGTATGGTTATATCATAGATATTGTCCAGCAGAAATCACTGAGATATTAAATCAACCAGAACCTGTAATAAATAGAGCTTTAGGTAAATCTACTATTGTTTCTGCTATTCCATTTACTTTAACACCTGAAAATAGTAGAATAAATTCTAGAAATGTTAGTGATAATGAAGATGAAGAACCATTAGAAACAGAAATAGAAATTATTCCTATTAATAAACCTGAGATTGAAATTCAAAAACCATTCATAAATATTTAATATACATATACATATATATATAGTCTTTTTTCGTATTTGATTTTGAAAGTTGTTTTTTTGTACCCCCTTAAAAAAAATAACATAAAGAAAAACCGTTTTTTTTTCATTCAGACTTTTCTTACTCATTTTCAGTATTTTATTTTTTTCATTTTTTTACTTTAATAGAAAATTAATTATTCAATCATTCAATCAAAAATGCCAGCAGACAGAGTCAAACAACCAACCAATTCAGAATTATGCTCCCAGCTCCCATTAAAGGGACAGGCTTATGAGTTCTATCAGAAAGTGAGTCGTAACATACAGCATTTAAAGACATTTTGCGATGAAATGTATATTCAAAGTTTGGCTTATGATGACAGCAAAAAATCAAAGAAGAAACAAAATCCACCACAATTCAACTATATCGAATTAGAGAAGTCAGCTACAGCAGTTTATTATTGCTTTTCATGTAAGTTTGATAATCAGAAGTTAATTCCCATTAAACATCTAGAGACATTAGATCAAAATGAGTATATGAATTTATACTTTAGTGACGAAGAGATGAAAAGTATTGCAAAACCAAATGTAAAACCGATTAAACCTTTTATTCAACCTCAGTTAAAACAACAACAACCACAACAAGAACCACCACCAACTGTACCTCAAAAACCTAAAAGAGTTTATAAAAGAAGAACTGATACTGTGAAGAAACCTAAAACAAAAGCAGTTATTGATAGTGATGATGAATTAATTCATTTAAAGAAAAGAAAGATTGTTAAGGATTCTGATTTTGTTGACGAACCAATGGGTATAATTGTGAAAGATACTGAATCAAGAACATCTGCTGATGATTTATTGAGTAGCCAAAGTCCTACCTTTACACCTCCAATGTCACCAAGGTCTGATACTACACTTCTTGATGTTACTGATATTGATATTCTGGATGCTGAATTGAAATATTTTAATGCTGAATTAACTAAAAAAGATGAAGAAAAACAAAAAGAGATAGAAGAGAAAATTAAACATCAAGATGCAGAGAGAAAGAAACAAGAAGATGAAGAAAAAAATAAAAAACAACAAGAAGAAGAAAGAGTTAGAAAAGTACAAGAAGAAGCAGAGAGAAAGAGAAAACAAGAAGAAGCAGAAAAGAAAAGAAAAGAAGAATTAGTGGTTATTAGAATGCTTCAAGAAGAAGAGAATATGAGACAACAAGAAGAGTTAAGAAAGAAATGGGTATTAGAACAAAAGAGACAAATGGAAGAAAAGATGAAAAAAGAAAACGATGAATAAGAAAAGAAAATGGAAGAAGAGTTTAAGAAGAGAATAGAAGAAGTGAAAAGAAAGAAAGCTGAAGAGTTTGAGAAGATGATGAAGAACTTATAAGTATTAATATATACTTTAAATTTGTCTGGTTTATGCTTTAATCCATATACTTGAAAAAGCACTTTGAATTCATTACTTTAATGAAAATTGGTGTTTGTTTAATATGTAAAAAATAACATAAATAAAAACATAAAAAATTATACGAAATCATTAAATAGCGAATTTTTCTTATATACTCTACCATATCTACTTTTTCTGCCTTCTGGTACTGGTTGAATATCTGGTTCTATAGGTTGTGCTTCATTATTTATACTATGAATTTGTCTTAATCTAAACTTACCATTTGTTGTAATACTATTAACAGGTACTCTTTTAATTTCATGAGATTTGAATCTATATGAGCCTATATCTCTAGGATTGAATTCTCTAGGTATTGTTCCATCCAAGTTCTTAACAGAATATGAAAATGGTCCAACTTTGTGTATTTGGTATACTTTATCAGCATAATAAGTAGTTTTTTGAAGTTTGTTATCTCTACGTTCTTTTATTCTGACAAAATCATCAGCTTTAAAATGAGTATCACTTTTACGCTTCTTTAAGTTTCTATCATGTGATTCTTTATACAATCTATCTTGGACTTCAAAATCATTGAATACTTCATTTGGAGTAAGATTATTGAGTGCAGAATGTGGTTTTGCATTGTAATCATCTACAACAGTATATACTATATTACACAATGATTCAATATTGTTAATTTTGTCAAATTCTTCATCAGAAAATGTATTAATTTTTCTATAAAACATATCTTTAATAGTTCTCACACATCGATCCAATATTTTCATTATATTATGTTCATTACGTTCTTTAAGTATAAATCGTATATGATTTTTATTAAACAAATCTAAAAATTTCTTATCATAGATAATGCCAGACTCTTCATCTGACAATATACTTCCTACAAAACGAGCGTTTTCATCCTTAGGTTGCATACCCTGATAAAACCATTTTTCAAACACTGGATACACATCATTTTCTGATTTAGATTTAACATAATATATCCAACACTTACGACTAACAACTTCTATAATTAACAAAAATGGAACTTTTGTATTGTTGAAAAACACCAAATCTATTTGATATGACCCAGGTAACTTTTCAATTTCATATTTAATTCTATTCCTTTTAGTTGCAGTGATTTGATAATCTGGTTTAGACTCTACAAGTTCACTACTAGCTTTTTTAATGTCAGATTTTTTAAAGTTATTCTCAAGTTCATTTACAGAGAAATTAATAAAGTCTCGTTTGTTTAAATAACCATATGTTTTGTATAACTCATTTATTTTATCTTGTAGTGACATTCAAACAATATATATATATATATATAAAATATGAATGATATATATTTAAAGAATTAATGAATTAAAATAATTAAATCATTCTTCTACCTCTCCCAAATCCTTATCACTTAAAGTGTTACCACCATTACCAAAGTTAATAGATTTAGCAGCACTAATAAAACCATTACTAATTACTTTCTTAGCAGGGAATGGTCTACGAGTACTAATTAAATCACTATCTTCTATCTTAGTTCTCTTAATTCTTGGAGGTGAAACAAATTTGTTTTGATTAGCTTGTTCTTTCTTAATTTTCTTCTCATTACTTCTTCTAATAGTTGTAGCTAAATCAGGATTTTCATCATAACCAACAATATCACTACATACTCTATGATTAACAAAGTTTTGAGTACCATTACTCTTAATAGAGATTTGATTATCAACAACACTTACAGCAATTTTACTACCAACATCAACATCAGATGGAACTCTATAGTTACTATTATCCCATATCATAATAGAATTGAAATTGTGGAAGTATTTAATACCATGTTGAGGTTCTCTACATCCTACACTAATCAAATATCACGAATGATTTTTCTATAAAGTCATTCTCGTTTCTATCATAAATTTGTTTAATACATATTTCACTTCATCAGCTGAATATGTTTCAAAATCTCTTCCATTATTAATTACAACTTTATGATCCAAATCATGAACAAAAGTAATCAATACATATTGACTAGTTTTAGTAGGCTTAACTGTAATACTCTCAACAGTTCCTTTAATAATCCACTTGTTACATAACTTTGGATTTTTGTAGTAATCACTGAATTCTACATCGGTAGCCTCATAGGGTGTTTCGTTACTCATTTTTATATAAGGGAGAGATGAAAATAAAAAATGATTAAAAAAATGTCAAGAAAAATGAAAATGAAAATTTCTTTTTATTTTAAAGTCGACCAATCAAATCATCCGACCAATCAAATTTCATATTTCCATTTTTGATTTATTTCGCGAATTCTGTCTATATAATGAGCAAACATAAAAAGCTTTTAAAAGCATTTTTTAAGCTTCTAGAACAAACTTTTAATAAAAATAAACATCATAAACATAAGCATCACCATCATCATAAACATAAACATACAGATGAACCACTACCACAGAAGAAGCTCCAAAACGAAGATTAGCGCCATTATTTAGTACAGATGCTATTCAAAATAAAAAAAGATACAATAATGATATACCAATAATCAGTGATACATTCTTTGGTGGATTAATGCCTTCTTCCCTACCAAAACCTAACCAAAATCGAAGATTTAATGATAG
>NGBS01000283.1:0-11961 GCA_002245135.1 Proteromonas lacertae | reverse complement strand
GAAATAATAACATATAATATCTAATTAATATATTAAATTACAATAATTAACAATAATTAACGACTTTATAAACATTCATAATCATAAACAAAAGTTTATTTGTAATATAAATAATAGAGAAAATAATAAATATATAAGAAAATAGCAATTTGAAATTTTCTTTTTTACTTCCTCTATTATTTGATTAAACATTTGAATAGGAAAATAAGAATAACAAGATATTATAAATATATGTATAACCGTAAGAATATCACTGTAGGTGGTAAACCGTACCAGACTATTCTTAGGTGCCTTCTACAGGTAAGAATAAGCGATTTGAGTGTAAATTAGTTTTTGGTACGGGTTATACTGGAGGAAGCGTGAATTTAAATTTCTTTATATATTTTTGTGTATGAGTAATTTTATGGGTTAAAATTTTTCTTTTGTTTTTTGTATATAATTTCATTTAACTTTTTCTTATTGTTTTTATCAATCATAATTTCAAAAAAATGTCAAGAATTTGGATCGAGAATGTTAATATAGAAGATAGAAATAAGCGTGAAGATGAAGAATTTGAAAGAATCTATGCAATCATTGAAAGTGAAGTAGCTAGAATAGTAGCTCAACCACCACCATCACCACCAGTAGTAATGTGGTATACATCTGATACAGCTGATGAGGATGATAGAAAGTATGAAGAATGGCGTGCAATTCATAAACCAACCAGAGTAGCACAAGCAACCATACGCCCTAGAAAATGGGTTGATCCTGAAGAAGAGCGCAGAAAACAAAGATGTTAAAGCGTTATGGTATTGATGAAAAAACATCATTGAAGAAAGACTAAGATTTCATAACTAATTCTTAAATCATTGGTTTTAATTGAATTTGTTTTTGATTGGCTGAATAGAAATAAACATAATATTACATAATTCTTTTCATTCATAAATTTCTTGCGATTTTTGAAATAATTACATAAATTAAAATGAGTGATATACAAAACGAATTGGATGCTAATATTGAAAAACACTTACAAAAGGTGAAATGGAGAGAATGATATGTCTGAAGTAAAATCATTAATTATTAAAGTATTTAAGGATATGTTGGATGGTATGTATTCTGTGATTGAAGAGTATGAAGATGATCCAGAATGGAGTGAACAACCAGATGATGATATTGATATAACAATGGAAGAAGAAGAAGTGAAGGAAGAAAAACAAAGTGAATCTAAACTAAAAAAGAAAGGATATAACAAAGTCAGATCGATTCACAAGTATGTAGTACTTGTGGTAAGAAGAAAGCTAATGATGAATTTGGTTATAAGAGTGAAGGTGTATTCTATAAATCTTGTACAGAGTGTAGAAATAAGAAGAAGAGAAGATATGAAGAAGTAAAGAAAGGAAGTGATAATAGTGGAGAAGATAAGAAGCGTAAAGTAGAGAATAGTTCCACTGCGAGGGTCGACCAAAGGTAGATATTGCTAAAGTAGAAACATCTACAAGTTCTATCCCGGGGGTAGCTACAGTAGATCTAACTACATCACCTACTTGTATAATTAATTAACTTTTGGTTTAAAATTCATTTTTATATTTCTATGCGTTTTTATATATAATAATTTCACATAAAATGCATATAATACACTATTAGTTATGTTAGGATATGAAAGATACTTAAAAGTTTGAAACAAGAACTTATATTTTTTGTATGTAGTTATATGGGTTCTTTATAAAAGGATGTGTATGGTTATATCATAAATTGTCCAGCAGAATTAACTGAGATATTAAATGAACCAGAACCTGTTAAATAGAGCTTTAGAAATCTACTATTGTTTCTGCTATTCCATTTACTTTAACACCTGAAAATAGTAGAATAAATTCTAGAAATGTTAGTGATAATGAAGATGAAGAGCATTAGAAACAGAAATAGAAATTATTCCTATTAATAAACCTGAGATTGAAATTCAAAAACCATTCATAAATATTTAATTTTTTATATATAGTCTTTTTTCGTATTTGATTTTGAAAGTTGTTTTTTTTTGTACCCCCTTAAAAAATTACATAAAGAAAAACCGTTTTTTTTCATTCACACTTTTCTTACTCATTTTCAGTATTTTATTTTTTTCATTTTTTTTACTTTAATAGAAAATTAATTATTCAATCATTCAATCAAAAATGCCAGCAGACAGAGTCAAACAACCAACCAATTCAGAATTATGCTCCCAGCTCCCATTAAAGGGACAGGCTTATGAGTTCTATCAGAAAGTGAGTCGTAACATCAGCATTTAAAGACATTTTGCGATGAAATGTTATTCAAAGTTTGGCTTATGATGACAGCAAAAAATCAAAGAAGAAGCAAAGTCCACCACAATTCAACTATATCGAATTAGAGAAGTCAGCTACAGCAGTTTATTATTGCTTTTCATGTAAGTTTGATAATCAAGTTAATTCCCATTAAACATCTAGAGACATTAGATCAAAATGAGTATATGAATTTATACTTTAGTGACGATGAGAAGAGTAGTAAAAACCAAATGTAAAACCGATTAAACCTTTTATTCAACCTCAGTTAAAACAACAACAACCACAACAAGAACCACACCACCAACTGTACCTCAAAAACCTAAAAGAGTTTATAAAAGAAGAACTGATACTGTAAAGAAACCTAAAACAAAAGCAGTTATTGATAGTGATGATGAATTAATTCATTTAAAGAAAAGAAAGATTGTTAAGGATTCTGATTTTGTTGATGAACCAATGGGTATAATTGTGAAAGATACTGAATCAAGAACATCTGCTGATGATTTATTAGTAGCCAAAGTCCTACCTTTACACCTCCAATGTCACCAAGGTCTGATACTACACTTCTTGATGTTACTGATATTGATATTCTGGATGCTGAATTGAAATATTTTAATGCTGAATTAACTAAAAAAGATGAAGAAAACAAAAAAGAGATAGAAGAGAAAATTAAACATCAAGATGCAGAGAGAAAGAAACAAGAAGATGAAGAAAAAAAGAAAAAACAACAAGAAGAAGAAAGAGTTAGAAAAGTACAAGAAGAAGCAGAGAGAAAGAGAAAACAAGAAGAAGCAGAAAAGAAAAGAAAAGAAGAATTAGTGTTATTAGAATGCTTCAAGAAGAAGAAGAAAGAGTTAGAAAATTACAAGAAGAAGCAGAGAGAAAAAAGAAACAAGAAGAGGTAAGAAAGAAATGGGTATTAGAACAAAAGAGACAAATGGAAGAAAAGATGAAAAAAGAAAACGATGAATTAGAAAAGAAAATGGAAGAAGAGTTTAAGAAGAGAATTGAAGAAGAGAAAAGAAAGAAAGCTGAAGAGTTTGAGAAGATGATGAAGAACTTATAAGTATTAATATATACTTTAAATTTGTCTGGTTTATGCTTTAATCCATATACTTGAAAAAGCACTTTGAATTCATTACTTTGATAAAATTGGTGTTTGTTTAATATGTAAAAAAAACATAAATAAAAAACATAAAAATTATACGAAATCATTAAATAGCGAATTTTTCTTATATACTCTACCATATCTACTTTTTCTACCTTCTGGTACTGGTTGAATATCTGGTTCTATAGGTTGTGCTTCATTATTTATACTATGAATTTGTCTTAATCTAAACTTACCATTTGTTGTAATACTATTAACTGGTACTCTTTTTATTTCATGTGATTTGAATCTATATGAACCTATATCTCTAGGATTGAATTCTTTAGGTATTGTTCCATCCAAGTTCTTAACAGAATATGAAAACGGTCAACTTTGTGTATTTGGTATACTTTATCAGTATAATAAGTAGTTTTTTGAAGTTTGTTATCTCTACGTTCTTTTATCTTACAAATCATCAGCTTTAAAATGAGTATCACTTTTACGCTTCTTTAAGTTTCTAGCATGGGATTCTTTATACAATCTATCTTGGACTTCAAAATCATTGAATACTTCATTTGGAGTTAGATTATTGAGTGCAGAATGTGGTTTTGGCATTGTAATCATCTACAACAGTATATACTATATTACACAATGATTCAATATTGTTAATTTTAGTCAAATTCTTCATCAGACAAATGTATTAATTTTTCTATTAAAACATATCTTTAATAGTTCTCACACATCGTATCCAATATTTTCATTATATTATGTTCATTACGTTCTTTAAGTATAAATCGTATATGATTTTTATTAAACAAATCTAAAAATTTCATATAGAAACCAGACCTTCATCTGATATACTTCCAAAAACGACGTTTTTCATATTGCATACCCTGATAAAACCATTTTTCAAACACTGGATACACATCATTTTCTGATTTAGATTTAACATAATATATCCAACACTTACGACTAACAACTTCTATAATTAACAAAAATGGAACTTTGTATTGTTGAAAAACACCAAATCTATTTGATATGACCCAGGTAACTTTTCAATTTCATATTTAATTCTATTCCTTTTAGTTGCAGTGATTTGATAATCTGGTTTAGACTCTACAAGTTCACTACTAGCTTTTTTAATGTCAGATTTTTTAAAGTTATTCTCAAGTTCATTTACAGAGAAATTAATAAAGTCTCGTTTGTTTAAATAACCATATATTTTTGTATAACTCATTTATTTTATCTTGTAGTGACATTCAAACAATATATATATAAAAATAAAATATGAATGATATATATTTAAAGAATTAATGAATTAAAATATAATTAAATCATTCTTCTACCTCTCCCAAATCCTTATCACTTAAAGCGTTACCACCAATACCAAAGTTAATAACTTTAGCAGCACTAATAAAACCATTACTAATTACTTTCTTAGCAGGGAATGGTCTACGAGTACTAATTAAATCACTATCTTCTATCTTAGTTCTCTTAATTCTTGGGAGGTGAAACAAATTTGTTTTGATTAGCTTGTTCTTTCTTAATTTTCTTCTCATTACTTCTTCTAATAGTTGTAGCTAAATCAGGATTTTCATCATAACCAACAATATCACTACAAACTCTATGATTAACAAAGTTTTGAGTACCATTACTCTTAATAGAGATTTGATTATCAACAACACTTACAGCAATTTTACTACCAACATCAACATCAGATGGAACTCTATAGTTACTATTATCCCATATCATAATAGAATTGAAATTGGTGGAAGTATTTAATACCATGTTGAGGTTCTCTACATCCTACACTAATCAAATATCCACGAATGATTTTTTCTATAAAGTCATTCTCGTTTCTATCATAAATTTGTTTTAATACATATTTCACTTCATCAGCTGAATATGTTTCAAAATCTCTTCCATTATTAATTACAACTTTATGATCCAAATCATGAACAAAAGTAATCAATACATATTGACTAGTTTTAGTAGGCTTAACTGTAATACTCTCAACAGTTCCTTTAATAATCCACTTGTTACATAACTTTGGATTTTTGTAGTAATCACTGAATTCTACATCTGTAGCTTCATAGGGTGTTTCGTTACTCATTTTTATATAAGGGAGAGATGAAAATAAAAAATGACTAAAAAATGTCAAGAAAAATGAAAATGAAAATTTCTTTTTATTTTTAAAGTCGACCAATCAAATCATCCGACCAATCAAATTTCATATTTCCATTTTTGATTTATTTCGCGAATTCTGTCTATATAATGAGCAAACATAAAAGCTTTTAAAAGCATTTTTAAGCTTATAGAACAAACTTTTAATAAAAATAAACATCATAAACATAAGCATCACCATCATCATAAACATAAACATACAGATGAACCACCACCACCTCCACCTGCACCACCAGAAGAAGCTCCAAAACGAAGATTAGCGCCATTATTTAGTACAGATGCTATTCAAAATAAAAAAAGATACAATAATGATATACCAATAATCAGTGATACATTCTTTGGTGGATTAATGCCTTCTTCCCTACCAAAACCTAACCAAAATCAAAGATTTAATGATAGAATACGTGATGCTAGAGAAGTTGATAAATCATCTCAAGGTGTTACCAGGAAATGGGTTTTCAATTATAACAATAGAAATTACAGTACACCACAACAATGTTATCATGATTTTGTTAATAATAGTGATATCTAAAGATATATTACATGAACTAGCTGATACTATGAATATGATTAAATTCTTCTTTATTGTACGTTCAATTTATATACCTGATGAGTCTACTGACAGTGATGATGAAGTTTCTATATTTAGTCGTAGTAGACTATGTGAAATAACAAAAATGTCTACTGTAGGTGAAATACAAACTATACTGGAGAATATATTTACACAAATATCAGAAGATGATTCAAATCATCCTCAAAGTGGTCTTACTTTTGCTAGAGTAAATACTATAGAATTATATGTAACAAAATTTAAAGTGATACGTGGAAGTAGTTTTATTGTTTTACCTGCTAAACTTCAAGGTCTTAGATGTTTACAAATGTAATAAATGAAGATAATGAATGTTTTAAGTGGAGTGTACTATGTTCATTATATTCTAATAATCTACAATGTAATAAAGATAAACCTGAAAAATACAAAATGTATGAAAAGAAACATGATTGGAGTATGTTAACATTCCCTGTTGATGCTACAGACAATGAATCTATTGATAAGTTTGAAACAAAGAATCGATCTAAATGTGAATATATTTTATATTGATATTGCTAAAGATAAAGAAGAAATATTCTTACCCATTCATTTATCTAAACAAAAGAAATCTAAAAAATATAGTGTTGTAAATCTATTGCTAATAAAAAATGAAGATGGAAATTCACACTATGTAACAATAAATACCTTACCTGCTCTATTTAGAAAAATGATAGATAAAAAGAATAATACTAATAATATATTTGTGTGTCCATATTGTCTCTTCTATACTTACGATGATGGATCCTTTAATAGTCACCAAATATATGACTGTCAAGATAAAGAGAATGTATTAAGATTATTCCCTGATAAAGATGATAAAGAAAAATCATACTTAAAATTTAGACATTGGACTCACCTCCAAACATTGCCAGTTGTTATGTATTATGATACTGAAACTTATTTTGTACCATATGATAATGAATTGAATTTAAGTAGATATAAATCTATGGAAGAAATAGATAATAATGATACTAGAATAGAATTATCAAAAACTGAGCAATCTATTATGGCTAGGCATAAGCTTTATTCCTACTGTATCTATGTAGATAGTAAAATACCAGATATAAACAGTTTTACTGTGATTAAATATAAACAAAATGAGGATCATAATATTGAAAATGATTTTGTATTGGATATATTAAATATATATGATCAAATATGTACAGTTTACAATTACAGACTAGCTAATCCTAAACCTTTTGATGGAGATGAAATAGCTAAGGATATACATAATAAAAAGAGAAAATGTGACTTTTGTGGTAAACCATTTAATTCTATTGATCATGTAAAGGTACTTCACCATGATCATTTCACAGGTCATTATATTGCTTCAATTGGTAGTAATGAGAATCTAAATATTGATATAAAAAATTAAAAGTACCAATAATAGGTCATAATGCTATGAAATATGACCAGCATTTCATAGTAAAGGAATTAGCCAAATTTGCTGCAATAACTAATAGTCCACTCAATATTATACCTAATACAGATGAAAACTATAAGTGTATACAATACAAAAATTTGGTGTTTATTGACAGTTATTTATTCTTAGCAGGTTCTCTAGCAAATTTAACTAATGATCTAAAAATTACAGCAGAATTAAATAATACTAAGAAAGAAAAATTCAAAACAATTTATGAGAATTTTAAAGAATATAATGGACATTACCTAGATGATGAAATTATTGAAAAATACTTACTTCAAAAGAATTATTTTCCATATGAGCATATGACATCTCTTGAAGCTTTTGAAGAAAATTTCAAAGATCTTACTATAGATGATTTTAAGTCTAAATTGAATGATAATGAAACTATTAAACCTGAAGAATTTGATTTTGCTATGGAAGTAAATCAAATATTTGGATTTGATAATATACGTGAATACAATTTATTTTACTTGAAAATTGATGTTTATATTCTTCAGTCTATATTTAATGATTTTAGAGATAATATATTTGATACTTTTCACATAGATCCTTGTTGGTATATTTCATTACCCAGTTTATCACTTGATTTATTCTTAGCATGTATCTGATGTGGAACTTAAATTATTTTGTGAACCTGAATACTATGATTTTATATTGAATGGTTTATACGGAGGATTATCATATATTGGTAAGCGTAAGGAAGATGCAAATAACAAATTTATGAAAAATTATGATGAAACTTTACCTAGTAAATTCTTATTATATCAAGACTATAATTCTTTATACCCTTCAGTTATGGCTTCTTGTAAAATGCCTTTAGATGACTTTGAATTTATTGATCCAAATTCTATTACATTAGAAAGTATACTTGATTTGCCATATTATGAAGAAATGGATCAAGATAGATTGGAGAATAATGATTTTGGTTATATATTGAAGTTGATATCGAGTTACCTATAAAGCTACAAGACAAGTTAAAGAATACCCATTGTTACCTGAAAGGAAGAAAATACCTAAAGAATGGTTATCTGATATACAAACTGAAAGAGCTGAAAATCTTGGTATTATACATAAAGAAAGAAGGTACTTACCATGCTACTGAGAAATTAATAACTGATTTGTATCCTAAAGAAAAATATATAATACACTACCAAAATTTGAAGTTTGCAGTTGAACATGGCTATAAAGTGGGTAAAGTGTACAGAATAATGAGATTTACTGAAGGTCTATATATGGGTAAATATATTAATACTATGGTACAAAAAAGAGTCCAAGCTAAAGAAAACAATCAAAATACTACTGCAGACTATATAAAGAAATTAATGAATAGTTTATACGGTAAATTTATGGAACGTGTTGAAAAGAGAAGTAACATATCTTTAATTACTAATGAAGATCAAATGATTGATGCTGCAAGTGATCCATGGTTTAAAGACTTTATCATTATTGAAGGTGATTTAAGAATTGCACATTTTCATAAGAAGCTATATGAAATTAATAAACCTATACAAATTGGAATGGTTATCTTAGCCACTATCTAAACTCAAAATGCAAAATATTGGTATGATGTATTGGATAAAAAATATGGTTCTGATAAGCTAACACTATGTATGACTGATACTGATAGTTTACTTTTCTCAGTTGAAACTAATGATATTTTTAAAGACTTAGAGGATCCTATCTTTAATAATTGGATTGATGGAAGTAATTGAAAAATCCTATTTAGAAATTATAAGTTAGATATACATAGAGCTGTTCATTCAGGTACACTAAATCGATTAAAATTTGAAGAACAGGATAAGAATAATAAAATCCTATATGTTATAACAAAGTTTATAGGATTAAAATCAAAGTGCTATATATACGAAAAGGAGAAAGTGAATGATGATTCTGATAATAATACTAATACTGACAATCGTTGTAAAGGTATTAATGTGAAAGTTTCAAGAAAAATAACTTATGATATATACAATGATTTGTTGAAGGTGCTAGTAAAAGTCAAAAATACGAAGTATGTCAAATCAAATCAATACATCATAATGTTTATACAACAGTACAAAACAAAACTGGCTTAACCTATTATGATGATAAAAGATATTTTTTTGATAAATACAATACATTGCCATATGGATATAAAAAATAATAATTAATACTTATATATTTTTATGATTGTTTTATTTTAATGTGCTTCTAGTTGATAATGCGGAACATCTATTCCATTCCATGAAGGAATTTCTTCTTGAAAATTGCCAAAAATACTATTTGCCACACTATTAATTTCTGGATCCATTTCTGTAATATCATATCTGGGAAGTTATTAGTATCAAATAATGGCTCTATAGTTTGATATTTTTTTTCTTGAGGTTTTTGCGGCATAACATGATTATAAGTAATATCATTGGGATTGATATATTCATCAGTATATTTTGGTTCAATTTTATAATTACTTTTTTCGTTATATGAATTCTTAGCAATTTCATAATAATTTTCAGTTACTGATCTTTTAGGATCTGGTTCATTTTCTAAATATCTATGTTTCTTTTTATTTGCATTTCGTTAACTGGCTCATCTTGACTTATATCATTCTTTTGTTTTATGACCTGGTTTACGTTTTTCTATAAACTTTCTTACTTGATTATAAGTTAAAGTCATTGGATCTACATTGCTTCATCTATATTTTAGTTTGGAAATATGATTATTCTGTTTAACTTGTCATCTATATTTCTTTTCTAAATGGATCAAATATATTCTCTTCGCTTCTTCTTCTTCATTACTAGGAACATTGTTTTGAGGATTGTTAATAATTCTGGATTGACTATATCTGTATTTACAGGTTGTGGTATTGTTAAATCTAAAGTTGGTTCATTGTATATTACATCATTCATCATAGGATATTGCACAACTCCTAAATCATTATAAGATGCTTTGTGAGCATTATTAATTGTATCTTTTAATTTTGCTTCATATACTGCTTTTTGTTCTTCCATTTGTTGTAATAATTTACTCATGTTATTAGAATGTTCTTGTTCTTTAGCTTTAACAACTTTAGCCATGTTATTGTAGCAGCTTCTACCATTTTTAATTTTTCTGCTATTGTTTTTTCATATTTATTATTGATTTCAGCTATTGTTTCATTTAATTTTCTATTTTTTGCTATTACTTCGTTATACATCATTTCTTGTTCAGATAATTTTTGTTTATGCTCTTCCATTGATTTTTCAATTAAACTTTGCATTTGTTCTAATTTTGATGTATCAGTATCATGATTTAATAATGCATTTTGTAATTCTTCTGTAACAGTATTATAACTATGTTGAAGACTAGCAATCTTGTTCTACACTATCATGATCCATTTTTAGTTTTAATATCTCTGTTTCTTTCATACTTAATTTTTCATTCAATGCTTGAAAATTTATTGCATCTTGTCTTTTTGTTTCTAGTTCACTAATTCTATTATTTAAAATTGCTTTATTTTGTTCTATTTCTGCTATATTTCCTTTTTTATATAATCTGTAATCGTTTTCTATTTGATCTTTTACTTCTTTTATTCCTTTGATTTCTTCATTCTTTTTATTTATTTCTGCTAAATGTTGTGCCTTAAGATTTTCTGCATTATTCAATGCTAAATTTAATTCTCTTTTATTTTGATTATTTGCATTTTTCAATTCTTCATTCTGTTGTTTTAATTCTCTAATTTGTTTTTCATATAAACTTTTTAATTCTTGATAACTTTCTTCATTATATTTCTGAGCATATAATTTATGCTTACTTTTAAATTCTTCAAGAATATTTTCTTTATTGTTTAATTGAATCTTGTTACTTTCAAATAATTTATTAATTTCTTCTTTTTGTTGTTTTAAACGTTCTACCATATCCTTATAAGAAGTATTTTCAGTAACTAAATTATCTCTTTCATTTCTTAGAGTTTTTAAATTATTCTGCAAAGCTATTTTTTCTTGTGCTGCTATGTTTAATTCACTTTTTTTAGTTATTAATTCTAATTCTAAATCATTTAATTGTTTTCTTTCATTAACAGTTAGTTGATGACCACCAGTAGGATCATGATCCTTTTTATATTTTTTATATTCATTAAGTAAATCATCATATTCAAGTTTCTTTTTTGTACATTTCCTTTAGCTTCTGTTAATGCAGTTTTTAAACCTTGTATTTCTGACTGATATGAAATATATTCACTTTTCATTTTTTGTACATCTAATCATTTATTTGATTTTGATAAATATCATTTTTGGCAGCTAAATTAGATATATCACTTTGATATTTCATATTTGATCATTTAAATCATTTACTCTACTTTGTAAATTATTCATTTTGCTTTGTAATGATAATTCTGCTTTTTCATAAGCATTCAATTTTTTACTTGCATCATCATACTTTAATTTAG
>NGBS01001176.1:0-123159 GCA_002245135.1 Proteromonas lacertae | reverse complement strand
TTGTAGCTAAATCAGGATTTTCATCATAACCAACAATATCACTACAAACTCTATGATTAACAAAGTTTTGAGTACCATTACTCTTAATAGAGATTTGATTATCAACAACACTTACAGCAATTTTACTACCAACATCAACATCAGATGGAACTCTATAGTTACTATTATCCCATATCATAATAGAATTGAAATTGTGGAAGTATTTAATACCATGTTGAGGTTCTCTACATCCTACACTAATCAAATATCCACGAATGATTTTTTCTATAAAGTCATTCTCGTTTCTATCATAAATTTGTTTCAATACATATTTCACTTCATCAGCTGAATATGTTTCAAAATCTCTTCCATTATTAATTACAACTTTATGATCCAAATCATGAACAAAAGTAATCAATACATATTGACTAGTTTTAGTAGGCTTAACTGTAATACTCTCAACAGTTCCTTTAATAATCCACTTGTTACATAACTTTGGATTTTTGTAGTAATCACTGAATTCTACATCTGTAGCTTCATAGGGTGTTTCGTTACTCATTTTATATAAGGGAGAGATGAAAATAAAAATGACTTAAAAATCTGAGAAAAATGAAAATGAAAATTTCTTTTTATTTTTAAAGTCGACCAATCAAATCATCCGACCAATCAAATTTCATATTTCCATTTTTGATTTATTTCGCGAATTCTGTCTATATAATGAGCAAACATAAAAAGCTTTTAAAAGCATTTTTAAGCTTATAGAACAAACTTTTAATATAAATAAACATCATAAACATAAGCATCACCATCATCATAAACATAAACATACAGATGAACACCACCACCACCTCCACCTGCACCACCAGAAGAAGCTCCAAAACGAAGATTAGCGCCATTATTTAGTACAGATGCTATTCAAAATAAAAAAGATACAATAATGATATACCAATAATCAGTGATACATTCTTTGGTGGATTAATGCCTTCTTCCCTACCAAAACCTAACCAAAATCAAAGATTTAATGATAGAATACGTGATGCTAGAGAAGTTGATAAATCATCTCAAGGTGTTACCAGGAAATGGGTTTTCAATTATAACAATAGAAATTACAGTACACCACAACAATGTTATCATGATTTTGTTAATAATAGTGATATCAAAGATATATTACATGAACTAGCTGATACTATGAATATGATTAAATTCTTCTTTATTGTACGTTCAATTTATATACCTGATGAGTCTACTGACAGTGATGATGAAGTTTCTATATTTAGTCGTAGTAGACTATGTGAAATAACAAAAATGTCTACTGTAGGTGAAATACAAACTATACTGGAGAATATATTTACACAAATATCAGAAGATGATTCAAATCATCCTCAAAGTGGTCTTACTTTTGCTAGAGTAAATACTATTGAATTATATGTAACAAAATTTAAAGTGATACGTGGAAGTAGTTTTATTGTTTTACCTGCTAAACTTCAAGGTCTTAGATGTTTGACAAATGTAATAAATGAAGATAATGAATGTTTTAAGTGGAGTGTACTATGTTCATTATATTCTAATAATCTACAATGTAATAAAGATAAACCTGAAAAATACAAAATGTATGAAAAGAAACATGATTGGAGTATGTTAACATTCCCTGTTGATGCTACAGACAATGAATTCTATTGATAAATTTGAAACAAAGAATCGACTAAATGTGAATATATTTTATATTGATATTGCTAAAGATAAAGAAGAAATATTCTTACCCATTCATTTATCTAAACAAAAGAAATCTAAAAAATATAGTGTTGTAAATCTATTGCTAATAAAAAATGAAGATGGAAATTCACACTATGTAACAATAAATACCTTACCTGCTCTATTTAGAAAAATGATAGATAAAAAGAATAATACTAATAATATATTTGTGTGTCCATATTGTCTCTTCTATACTTACGATGATGGATCCTTTAATAGTCACCAAATATATGACTGTCAAGATAAAGAGAATGTATTAAGATTATTCCCTGATAAAGATGATAAAGAAAAATCATACTTAAAATTTAGACATTGGACTCACCTCCAAACATTACCAGTTGTTATGTATTATGATACTGAAACTTATTTTGTACCATATGATAATGAATTGAATTTAAGTAGATATAAATCTATGGAAGAAATAGATAATAATGATACTAGAATAGAATTATCAAAAACTGAGCAATCTATTATGGCTAGGCATAAGCTTTATTCCTACTGTATCTATGTAGATAGTAAAATACCAGATATAAACAGTTTTACTGTGATTAAATATAAACAAAATGAGGATCATAATATTGAAAATGATTTTGTATTGGATATATTAAATATATACGATCAAATATGTACAGTTTACAATTACAGACTAGCTAATCCTAAACCTTTTGATGGAGATGAAATAGCTAAGGATATACATAATAAAAAGAGAAAATGTGACTTTTGTGGTAAACCATTTAATTCTATTGATCATGTAAAGGTACTTCACCATGATCATTTCACAGGTCATTATATTGCTTCAATTGGTAGTAATGAGAATCTAAATATTGATATAAAAAAATTAAAAGTACCAATAATAGGTCATAATGCTATGAAATATGACCAGCATTTCATAGTAAAGGAATTAGCCAAATTTGCTGCAATAACTAATAGTCCACTCAATATTATACCTAATACAGATGAAAACTATAAGTGTATACAATACAAGAATTTGGTGTTTATTGACAGTTATTTATTCTTAGCAGGTTCTCTAGCAAATTTAACTAATGATCTAAAAATTACAGCAGAATTAAATAATACTAAGAAAGAAAAATTCAAAACAATTTATGAGAATTTTAAAGAATATAATGGACATTACCTAGATGATGAAATTATTGAAAAATACTTACTTCAAAAGAATTATTTTCCATATGAACATATGACATCTCTTGAAGCTTTTGAAGAAAATTTCAAAGATCTTACTATAGATGATTTTAAGTCTAAATTGAATGATAATGAAACTATTAAACCTGAAGAATTTGATTTTGCTATGGAAGTAAATCAAATATTTGGATTTGATAATATACGTGAATACAATTTATTTTACTTGAAAATTGATGTTTATATTCTTCAGTCTATATTTAATGATTTTAGAGATAATATATTTGATACTTTTCACATAGATCCTTGTTGGTATATTTCATTACCCAGTTTATCACTTGATTTATTCTTGCATGTATCTGATGTGGAACTTAAATTATTTTGTGAACCTGAATACTATGATTTTATATTGAATGGTTTATACGGAGGATTATCATATATTGGTAAGCGTAAGGAAGATGCAAATAACAAATTTATGAAAAATTATGATGAAACTTTACCTAGTAAATTCTTATTATATCAAGACTACTAATTCTTTATACCCTTCAGTTATGGCTTCTTGTAAAATGCCTTTAGATGACTTTGAATTTATTGATCCAAATTCTATTACATTAGAAAGTATACTTGATTTGCCATATTATGAAGAAATGGATCAAGATAGATTGGAGAATAATGATTTTGGTTATATATTAGAAGTTGATATCGAGTTACCTATAGAGCTACAAGACAAGTTTAAAGAATACCCATTGTTACCTGAAAGGAAGAAAATACCTAAAGAATGGTTATCTGATATACAAACTGAAAGAGCTGAAAATCTTGGTATTATACATAAAGAAAGAAGGTACTTACCATGCTACTGAGAAATTAATAACTGATTTGTATCCTAAAGAAAAATATATAATACACTACCAAAATTTGAAGTTTGCAGTTGAACATGGCTATAAAGTGGGTAAAGTGTATCAGAATAATGAGATTTACTGAAGGTCTATATATGGGTAAATATATTAATACTATGGTACAAAAAAGAGTCCAAGCTAAAGAAAACAATCAAAATACTACTGCAGACTATATAAAGAAATTAATGAATAGTTTATACGGTAAATTTATGGAACGTGTTGAAAAGAGAAGTAACATATCTTTAATTACTAATGAAGATCAAATGATTAATGCTGCAAGTGATCCATGGTTTAAAGACTTTATCATTATTGAAGGTGATTTAAGAATTGCACATTTTCATAAGAAGCTATATGAAATTAATAAACCTATACAAATTGGAATGGTTATCTTAGCACTATCTAAACTCAAAATGCAAAAATATTGGTATGATGTATTGGATAAAAAATATGGTTCTGATAAGCTAACACTATGTATGACTGATACTGATAGTTTACTTTTCTCAGTTGAAACTAATGATATTTTTAAAGACTTAGAGGATCCTATCTTTAATAATTGGATTGATGGAAGTAATTTGAAAAATCCCTATTTAGAAAATTATAAGTTGGATATACATAGAGCTGTTCATTCAGGTACACTAAATCGATTAAAATTTGAAGAACAGGATAAGAATAATAAAATCCTATATGTTATAACAAAGTTTATAGGATTAAAATCAAAGTGCTATATATACGAAAAGGAGAAAGTGAATGATGATTCTGATAATAATACTAATACTGACAATCGTTGTAAAGGTATTAATGTGAAAGTTTCTAGAAAAATAACTTATGATATATACAATGATTTTGTTGAAGGTGCTAGTAAAAGTCAAAAATATGAAGTATGTCAAATCAAATCAATACATCATAATGTTTATACAACAGTACAAAACAAAACTGGCTTAACCTATTATGATGATAAAAGATATTTTTTTGATAAATACAATACATTGCCATATGGATATAAAAAATAATAATTAATACTTATATATTTTTATGATTGTTTTATTTTAATGATGCTTCTAGTTGATAATGCGGAACATCTATTCCATTCCATGAAGGAATTTCTTCTTGAAAATTGCCAAAAATACTATTTGCCACACTATTAATTTCTGGATCCATTTCTGTAATATCATATGCTGGGAAGTTATTAGTATCAAATAATGGCGCTATAGTTTGATATTTTTTTTCTTGAGGTTTTTGCGGCATAACATGATTATAAGTAATATCATTGGGATTGATATATTCATCAGTATATTTTGGTTCAATTCTATAATTACTTTTTTCGTTATATGAATTCTTAGCAATTTCATAATAATTTTCAGTTACTGATCTTTTAGGATCTGGTTCATTTTCTAAATATCTATGTTTTCTTTTTATTTGCATTTCGTTAACTGGCTCATCTTGACTTATATTCATTCTTTTGTTTTTATGACCTGGTTTACGTTTTTCTATAAACTTTCTTACTTGATTATAAGTTAAAGTCATTGGATCTACATTGCTTTCATCTATATTTTTAGTTTGGAAATATTGATTTATTCTGTTTAACTTGTCATCTATATTTTCTTTTCTAAATGGATCAAATATATTCTCTTCGCTTTCTTCTTCTTCATTACTAGGAACATTGTTTTGAGGATGTGTTAATAATTCTGGATTGACTATATCTGTATTTACAGGTTGTGGTATTGTTAAATCTAAAGTTGGTTCATTGTATATTACATCATTCATCATAGGATATTGCACAACTCCTAAATCATTATAAGATGCTTTGTGAGCATTATTAATTGTATCTTTTAATTTTGCTTCATATACTGCTTTTTGTTCTTCCATTTGTTGTAATAATTTACTCATGTTATTAGAATGTTCTTGTTCTTTAGCTTTAACAACTTTAGCCATGTTATTGTTAGCAGCTTCTACCATTTTTAATTTTTCTGCTATTGTTTTTTCATATTTATTATTGATTTCAGCTATTGTTTCATTTAATTTTCTATTTTTTGCTATTACTTCGTTATACATCATTTCTTGTTCAGATAATTTTTGTTTATGCTCTTCCATTGATTTTTCAATTAAACTTTGCATTTGTTCTAATTTTGATGTATCAGTATCATGATTTAATAATGCATTTTGTAATTCTTCTGTAACACTATTATAACTATGTTGAAGACTAGCCAAATCTTGTTCTACACTATCATGATCCATTTTTAGTTTTAATATCTCTGTTTCTTTCATACTTAATTTTTCATTCAATGCTTGAAAATTTATTGCATCTTTCCTTTTTATGTTTCTAGTTCACTAATTCTATTATTTAAAATTGCTTTATTTTGTTCTATTTCTGCTATATTTCCTTTTTTATATAATCTGTAATCGTTTTCTATTTGATCTTTTACTTCTTTTATTCCTTTGATTTCTTCATTCTTTTTATTTATTTCTGCTAAATGTTGTGCCTTAAGATTTTCTGCATTATTCAATGCTAAATTTAATTCTCTTTTATTTTGATTATTTGCATTTTTCAATTCTTCATTCTGTTGTTTTAATTCTCTAATTTGTTTTTCATATAAACTTTTTAATTCTTGATAACTTTCTTCATTATATTTCTGAGCATATAATTTATGCTTACTTTTAAATTCTTCAAGAATATTTTCTTTATTGTTTAATTGAATCTTGTTACTTTCAAATAATTTATTAATTTCTTCTTTTTGTTGTTTTAAACGTTCTACCATATCCTTATAAGAAGTATTTTCAGTAACTAAATTATCTCTTTCATTTCTTAGAGTTTTTAAATTATTCTGCAAAGCTATTTTTTCTTGTGCTGCTATGTTTAATTCACTTTTTTTAGTTATTAATTCTAATTCTAAATCATTTAATTGTTTTCTTTCATTAACAGTTAGTTGATGACCACCAGTAGGATCATGATCCTTTTTATATTTTTTATATTCATTAAGTAAATCATCATATTCAAGTTTCTTTTTTTGTACATTTCCTTTAGCTTCTGTTAATGCAGTTTTTAAACCTTGTATTTCTGACTGATATGAAGATATATTCACTTTCATTTTTTGTACATCTAAATCATTTATTTGATTTTGATAAATATCATTTTTGGCAGTTAAATTAGATATATCACTTTGAAATTTCATATTTTGATCATTTAAATCATTTACTCTACTTAGTAAATTATTCATTTTGCTTTGTAATGATAATTCTGCTTTTTCATAAGCATTCAATTTTTTACTTGCATCATCATACTTTAATTTAGCTTGATTCAATTCATTTTTTATTCTTTCAGCTTCATCTGCTTTTAATTTAACCATATTATCATAATTCTGTTGTTGTGCTGCTTTATCATCTGCATGTTCTTTATTAAACTTTTTTATTTCTGCTGCTGTATCTGCTTTAAATTTATTTATTATAAGCAGCTAATGCTTCATCTTTTTCTTTTAATATATTAGTTATCATATTTCTATATTTATCAGCCTCTTTTGTTACAACATCTAGTTTTTTCTGTAATTTAATTTCTTCAGAAGATGGACCTGTTGGAGCAGGTGGTCCTGATGGAGCAGGTGGTGCTGATGGAGCAGGAGGAGGTGGAGGCGGAGGTGAAGGTGAAGGTGGAGGAAGTGATGATCCCGGTAATATTGATGTACCACCACTACTACCAGATTTACTACTAGGAGGAGGAGGTGGTATATAGCTTCCTGGACCAGGTGGAGGAGGTGGTGCAGATCCTATCTTAGAGCTAACATATGGATTAGAGATGCCTCCGTTTAGCTAATTCATTTGCAATAGCTACTGCTAAATCACCATTCAAACTACCTCCTCCTCCAGGCAAAGCAGGCATAACGTTTTTGATATAAGCTAAATTATCATTCACACTTTTATAACTATCATAAGGTAATGATTTTAATAGTGCAGATTGAACTGGACCAAAAAATGCATCTCTGTTTTTAGCTGTAATTTGACCAGTTTTTAATGCATCATAATAACTTTGTAATGCTAACTTCTTTTCTTTGGATAATGATTTATCTGCTAACAAAATTGGAAGCATTTTCAAATCATTTTGCGTTGCTACTTGATCCATATTGAAACTACTATAAGCTGCTTCTCTCATTTTATTTCGCATAACACTTTCTTCATCAACTCTAACACCTACTGATTTGCTTATTTTCTTTTTTAAAGCTTTGTTAAAACGATTTACTTTAGCTCTTCTTTTAATACGTTTCAATAACTGTTTAGTTAAAACATTTTTTATGTTCTTTTTATATTTTGGTTTTGACATAGTAACAAAATATATTAAAAATATATAAAGAATTTAATGAATAAAATTTTTAATTAAAAATAAACTGGCATCACAGCATTGTCACCAGGCATAGGTGCATTAGGTGGTGGTATTTTTAAACCACTACCATTACTTTGTTTTGTTTGTGCAAATGGATCACTATCACCTGGTAACCTAATTGATTTTGATTTTTGTGTTTGTTGTTGTTGTTGTTGCTCTAAATATATATTACTTGTATCTTGTTTGTTTTTTAACTTATTCATTCTTGCTTCCCTTGCTTTGGCTAGATTTTCAGCTCTTTTCTTTCTTGTCTCTTCACTTAATTTAGAATTAGATGATGGAGTAGCTCTATCATTACTATGATTTAAATTATATAACAATTCTGCAATCTGTCTATCGGTTTTACTCATATCTCTAGCTAGTGGAGTGTCATATGAATAATCATCATCAGAAGATGAATCACTATCATCTTCATAGTAATCTCTAGTGTATCTACTATAACGCTTGTTATACATTATGTTATTATTAAATATATAAAAAAACAATAAGAATTTATCAAATGAATAATAAAATCAATAACAAAGTTTATGTTGTTAACTTGTAATATTACAAGGTTTAATCCATTTAAAATAGGCCTATTACTAGGAGGTTTAGTAATAGCCATACTACGTATTTTACTACCACCATTCATTGGTAATCTAAGTCCGCCATTTTGTCCAAATCTTTTACCGCCCCTATGTCTTCTACGTTTTCCATAACTATATTTACTATGTCACCAACTTTATTAAAACCTATTTTTGTTGCAATGTCACCTACCTTACCTGATATATTACTAATATATTTCTTATCTTTTAAAGTGTTATTTATCTCTTTAGCTTTCTCAATACCTCTTATAAGATTGTCTTTTGTAGCTATTTTTCTTATTGTATTCCATCCTTTCTTAAACATACTACCTAAACCAGCTCCCTTCCGTTTTCTAGTATGAAATGAAACAACTTTACCAGATTTTGTCCTAAACTTAACAGTTCCACCACCAGTCATAGATGAAGTATCACCTAAGAATCTACCATCAGGTGTAAATTGTGACATTCTAGTAACTCTATGTCTTGCAACCCTACCTCTACGTCTTCTCTTACCATATCCCATATTCTCTATACTGTTACTAATAGCTGGTCCAGCAAAAGGTATTAAACTAGCTGCGCTAGATAGAATTTTAGATTTTTTTAACCAATCTTTAAACTTACCCATTAATTAAATAACATAAAAATATATATATATTAAAAAACGTTAAGAATTTATCAAATGAATTGATATTCAATAAATTCTTATAGTTATTAATTATATAATGTTTAAAAGATATATCACAAATGACTATATAGGTACAGGTGATTTACATAAAGAAGATGCACTCTCAAATTTTGATATTGAAAAGATCATTAAAAAAATGTTTCCTAGACTACTAAAATATTTTAAAGGTGTTATACTATGGGATGAACTTAGCAAAATAGGTCAGCTATATAAAAATAATGATGTTTGGTGTGTAATACTTTGTACTAATACAACTAAAGATCCTGTAAGTAAAATAGGTCATTGGGTTAGTTTATGTGTTAATAATAATACTAGGAGGATAATGTACTATAATAGTTTTGGAGATAAACCAAAACAAATAACAAAGTTTTATAAAGATTTAACAAAATTAAAAAAATATCCTAATGATGAATATAAGATTAAAATAAATAGAGTTAAAAATCAAAGAGTTGATAGTGTAAGATGTGGTTATCATGCAATTTTGTTTTTAGTTGATATCATAGTAAATAACAAATCGTTTGTGCAAGCAACAAATTTTAATTCATTAAAAGGAGAAAAAAGAGCAAAATTGTTAGAATCAAAATTTAAAACTATATAATTTTTATTCTTTTTCTTTTATTATTGTGTGTAAACAATTTGGTATACAATTTCATTAATGATTGTGTTTTTCTTCTACGCTTTTTACCTAAACCTTGTATTCTACGCTTAGCTGTTTCTCTATCATCAATAGCTCTTTGATTAATACTATCTCGATTTGCATTTCTCATATAATCATCAATTTTTAAATAATTATTTTCATCTTTATCATCTAATCTAGCATCTTTTAATACATAAATATTATCTTTCAAAAATACTGGTACTATCAATTCTACTGTATCTCCTATCTTAACAAAGAATGGATAGTTATAGAATTTGTGAATTCCATCACCTGGTATATCACATGACATATAATCAAACATTGGATCACTTATTACATACCATGATCTATCACTTTCTTGAGATACTATTACTTTGATTTGTTTACATTTGATTTTTTTATCGTTAGGCCAATTTTTATCATAATCCATACCTATTAATACTTTTATGTTTTTATTTTCCTCTTCATCATCTGATAGAATATTGATACATGGATTATATATATATATTTCCTGTTTAGCTTGTCTTTCATTAAATGGTGTTCCTCGATGATTCTTTAACCAATATTCTAATAAACCAGTATATGAATATATATTTCTATTGTAATCATATCCATAAAACATCATATTGATACTGCTGTAATTTTGAGGTATATCATTTACTTCAGTTGCATTATATTTAGATCTAGGTAATAAAGGTAAATTGATGTTTTCTTCTCTAACCCAATCAGTAAAGAACATATAACTCTTATTTGAATTTTCATCTACAATTGTACAAGGTGGATTATGGTTATGTATAAATGCATCAATTGAATAGATTTTACCATTATTTGTTAACAATTGTGTATAAAACTCTTGTATTATCTTAGTTACACCTATTTTTGCTCCATTTTCTCTATTAGATAAAAATCTATGAGATTTATTAAAGTCTCTATTTGGATTTGGTATAGCATTAAGCAAATCATCTGGTACTAAAAATGAAAATCTATCAGATGGTATAAGATAATGAGGATTAAATTGATTACTTAAACTAATTACATTAGATCTAGATACATTTGATACAGGAGGAGGTGGAGGTGGTTGTTGTTGATCAGTTCTTGCTGGTATAGGTCTTGGTGGTAAAGGAGGAGGTGGTATTTGATTACTCATATCACCAAGATCATAAGTGTCTGAATCTTCTTCAGCATCACTACTTGATGGATTATTATCATTATCTTCACTATCACTATTTGCAGGTGATGCATTATAAAATGCATTGACATTTCTATCAATCAAATCTGCAGTAATTGATGGATGAGCAGGAGGATAATTAGCTGGTGCAACATATCGCCAATTTCTATGATCTGCAACATTCATTCCAACATAAGCTGGAACTGATCTTCTATGTTTAATTTGACGGTTAAGTTGTGTATCTAAAGCTCTATTCATTCTAAAAGTTATAGGATTAGCAAATATATTTGTATTGATTTGTCCTTGTGGTACATGCGCTTCTGATAATATTTTTTGTATAGTTGCTAAATAGTTATATCTATATCCAGTTCTATTATCACCATCTGGTAATCCCATAAAATTTCTTCTATCAGAATGATATGGTAAAGTATATTCATTATCATTTTGATAATTACCACTTAACTTATCTTTTAATATTGGTATATAATATAAAGCTACTATATACAAATCAGTTACACAGTTGTATATGATTAATGCAATTGAATAAGCTGTTTCTTCTTTTTGATTTGTTAAATACCAAAATTTAGTTCTCATTAAACGACCTATGTAGAACTTTATCTTATCTTTCAGAGAATCGCAAAAGCTAATTATATCATAATTTGCATTGTTATTATTTTCATTATTATCATTGTTATTATTTCCATTGTTGTTATTATTGTTATTATCATTACTTCCATTGTCTGCATTTACTAATACTCCTCTTACCATATTATTATGTCTATTTTGCATAACATTTTCCGCTCTTATTTCAGCTGCACTATTATAATGTTCATTATTCATTATGTTAAAATCATTTTCTGGTTCTGGATGTCTTTCATCAATTTCATAATGTGTTTTTTTAATTCTTCTATTTTCAAGCTGTGTAACACCTATTCTCTCTTTTGGGTGTAAAACAACAAATGGATTTCTTTGTAATATAAAATCAGATGCCATACACAATTTATCAATACCATCTGCTATACGAGTTTTAAATATTCCACATTCTCTTGCATTAGCAGAATTTGCATTTCCTGCTAATTTTGGATTATAAGCTTCTAATGGTTTACCATGTGCAAAAGGACCTGTTACAAATAAATTCTTACACCAATTAAACATTTTCATATGTTCATCATATAAATTATATATTCTATTAAATTCATGATTTGGCCATCCTATAGGAATTAGTCTATATTGCATAATCAATGCTTTGTTAAATCTTTTCACTTCTTGATTCACATAGTTATTCAAATCATCTTCGCTTATATCTTGAAATGGTATGACTTGATTCCTTCTATGTCTTCTTCTATGTCTTATTCTGTTCATATCAATAGGTACATTATCTTCATCTTCTTCATATTCATAATCATCATCTGTTGGTTCATCTTCTTCATCATTTGAATTGTTAACTTGTGGTTGTGGTTGCATATATATAACAATATATAAATTAAAGAATAATTCAAATAAAATTATATTTTAATATTTCTCAACAATTATAAAACATAATGCAACCTAAAGATGGTAATAATGTTTTAAGTAATAGAAGATCATTGTTCTTAACTACATCAGACTATGATTCAAAATTTTCAAATAGATGGACAAGATGTATCAATACTCCTACTATAACTGAAAAATATCAATATATGAGTTTAATTACTGCAGTTATACCAAATAACTTCTATACAATACAAGATGAAGTAAATGATCATATACTCTTTAATTTTACTTATTATAGCTGCATTAATCCAGATGGAACAAATCCAATAAAATGGGCATACCCTGAAAACCAAAATGGACCTTATAATAAAACTATTGATATTAAAATACCTCAAAGAAAATATACAGGAAAAGAATTATTAGATTTTTTGCTAGAAATCTCTTAGATTTTACTTTTTATGCATTTGATAATGGAGTGGTACCATTACCTGATGAAGATTTTGCAAATAGATTTCCATTTCGTAAAGTAGATGATCAAACAGATGTACTTCATTTTGAAAAAACTTCAGAAAATAGATTAAAGTTACAATTTAAATATATTACTCATTTCGGAAAATATTACTTTACAGATTTTAGTATGGAATTCCCTAACTTAGCATATAAGTTATTTGGTTTAGATGAAATAAATAAAAGTATATCAATTTATCATGCAAATCATTTAAGTGATGCATATTTCAGTAAAGATTTTAATAATTATTACAAATTGTTACCAAATCAGCCTTCTTTACTATGGGTGTCATTTATTCAAATTAGATGTGACTGGGTTAATAGTGGTGAGAATTCAATGGTTTTAGCAAATATACCTGTAACTGATATAAATGCAGATTATACTACATTCACTAATCCACAAATTGAATGGACAACTAAAAAGATGCAATATCACGAATATCAACAAATGAATATATCAGTCTCTCAACAAGATGGTTATGCAATTGATTTAAATAACTTACCTATTTATTTTGAGATTATTTTGTATTAATAAATTTCTTGCTATTTTTAAGCATTTTTTTGATTTTTAAAAAATAACATAAAATATGTCAATCACTGCTGTACCTAATTCACAAAAACATGAAAGCATTGTGCCAGCTTATATACCTGTCTACAATCATATTTTAGTTACACCTAACCAAAGTAGAAATGAGACTGTTTTATCTTTAAATTCAAACAGTGATGCTATTACATTTGAAATATCTGGTGATAATTGTGTTAATCTATCAAAAAGTTACTTTGAATTTTGAATTAGATTATACTACAGGTCAAAAAAGAGATCATGCAGATGCAGGTAAAGGACAATGGAAATTACCTATTACACCTGTAACTGATTCTACTACTGGTAAAATGTTAGATCATATAAATTTAAGGAATTCAATGAATTTTGGAACTATCAAAGTATACAATAAAACTGGAACACTTCTATGTGATTTAGATAGTAGTTATAATGAATATCGAGATTTAGCTCATCAAATTGCTAATCAGTATCCTTATGATATAAAAGATTATCATTATTATGAATATTTATTTGATGGCTTACGCATTAGAAATAATAAAATAGCTGAAACAACTATATGTGATTCTAATTCTACTTTAAAAGCAAATGGAGGTGTTTGGAATTATTGGGAAGAAATGGGAACAACAGAAGATATATTACATGGAAAACTATACTGTAGATTTCATTTTGCAGATTTCTATAATACCATATTAGCTTTGAAGAATGATATTTATTTTGGTGAAGTCATTTATATTCAATTCACATTTGCTCCTATAATGAATTGGATTCATCATAGCAATGGTTCTGTTTGGATTAATTCATGGCAACAATATGTAGGAATGAGAATTATTAACCCTAGACTTTACATTTGTTACAATAAAGATCCAACATGTAATGCTAATACCATTAATTATTCAACTCATCATCCTATTGACTTTGCTGACTTTAATATAGTTCAAATCACTAAAGACCCAATTCCAGGCAGTAATACTTTTAACTATAACTTCAGTATTAATAGTAGCATAGGAAGTTATGTTAAATATATATTGTATAGAGCATATTATAATGATGCATATAAAAGAGATCCTATTCCTTTTGATCAAGATCAAGATAGAATAAGATGGCAAATTAATGATTTTGTCTATACTCCTGATTATTTATATCCATCTAAATATCAGACATGGGAATATATGAGAAATTATATTCAAATAAATTATTTGAAAGATGTTCTCAACAATCTTTTGCTTATAGATTCTTTGATATATTAAATTTTAGTACTGACCGTTTAACTGAATTAAAATTAAGAGCTGGTAAAGATTTATCGAGTGATTTAAAAATTACTTTGGATTACTCAAATCATGATTTTGAAACTGCAAAAAATGAGGTTAATACTCCTCTGTTGTGCACCGTTTGTCATAGTTAACCCTAACATTGGGAGGAATTAGTCCTCCCAATAAATACATCTAAAAATAGATGGGGAATAATAATTAACACTTTAAATACATCTGCAAAACCTGATGAAATAGGTCATTGGGTATCTCTTGTGATTGATAATGTTCATAACAATTTTTTATACTATGATTCTTTTGAAGAAAATCCAAAAAATTTTGAATCATTTAAAAATACTATTAAAAAATTCAAAAGAAACAAAAATAAAGAATATGAATTAAAAGTTAATGCTATTCAAAATCAAAAGTCCACAACATCAAATTGTGGATTTTTTGCTATAAAATTTTTAGAAAATATATTAAAGAAAAATAAAAGTTTTAAGCAAAGCACTAATTTTAATACTCAGACTGGTGAAAAACAAATTGAATTATTTAAAAAGTCTTTTCAAAAAATATAATATATTATATAAAATATATATAAATATATTTTATATTTACTGATATTCATAAAAATATTATTCTTTATTTCTGTATTTGTTTTAAATATTTTTGTTGTTTTTATTAGTTGTTTATTATTTTATATAATAATAGCAAACACTTACATAATTTTTTAATTATAATTAGTTAAAATGTCTGGAAATATTGGTGTTGATTATTCCTGTGTCAAAAAATACATGGAAGGCAATTATTATATTGCATATGAAGATACCCACAGTTGGACTGGGTATCGAAATTGGATTTTTTTATTCAACACTTTTATGTGTTTAAAAATAATTACTAATATGAATAGAGGTCAACATTTTTATACATGGTCTTGTGAAATTCCTTTTTATATTATGGATGAAAGATATTTCAAATTTTGTTTATTTCATAATCCTATCAAATTATATATTAAGGAAAATAATAATAATCTCAAAAATAATATTAATTATATATGGACAACTATCAAATATAGTTGTGATTACAAAAATAAAGTAAATATACTAAAATTTTATATATGTGATGACAATCCAGAATATAATAATTTATCCTTTGTTGCAAATCAAGAAATTTTTATTTATTTAAAAGATAAGTATATGGATGCAAAAAATCGTAAAACAAATACACGAAGTAAAATTAATTCATTATTCTGCAAAAATACTATTCCTCTTAATAAAATTTTGGATGATAATACTATTTTTTATCCATTAGAAATTTTATAAATAAATACAAAATAATTTTTACTTCATCTAAAATCCAGATAAAATTTAATTCAAATAACAATGTATTAATTAATGATTTTCAATTTGATTTATATGATTATATGAAATATTTACCAACAACTTATATAATGAATTTACATAATAATATAGAATTTCAGAATCAATTTTTAGAAAATAATATAGTAACAATAGCTGTAACAAATTGTGATGAAATAAAATATGTTAATAGTAATATAAAAATATTTGCCAAATTCAGCACATTACATATTCAATTTACAGGTGATTTTCAAAAATTTTCAGAACTTGCTAAATCAAATAATGAAAAGTGGTATTTTCTAAAGAAAACAGAAATTAATATATATAGGTGGTCTACATTCAAATATCCTGAAATTCCCTCATATGTGAATTCAGATAAAATAGAAAACTTATTGTATGAAGATGTTGATATAGAAAATGATAGTTCTAGTAGTGATAGTAGTAGTAGTAGTAGTGGTGATAATAGTGATCATGATAGTGATTATGAAGAAGATAGAAAATATAATAAAAGAAGAAGAGTTTCAAAAGAACATCATATTATTAAAGAAAAAAAAGAAACTCCAAAACCCAAAATTAAACAAGAAGAACCTCCTCCTCCTCCAGAAGAAGGAAATAATTCAACAAAAGTGCCTGTAAATAGCAGAGCACTTATTGAAATATCAGAACTTTAATTAAATAATTAATTAATGGAATATATATATATTATACTATTCCCTTTCTTTTGAGTCCTGGTCTTTTTAATGTTTTTCTAAAATGTTGATTATAAAATCTTCTGTTTGCTTGATACGCTCTAAAATAAGCATTTCTATCTTGCGCTCTTTCTACTAATTCTAATTCATAATGCTTAAACCTCTGATTACTAACATTAGGTACAAAGTTACCATTAGTATCACCTATTTGATAAGAAAATCTAAACTTATTTATAATCATATAAACATCATCACTCCAAGTAGTTATTTTATCTAATTGTCTTCTTCTTTCTTTAAATCTAACATAGTCACCTACTTTAAATCGTTGTTTATCTTCTAGTTTAAATTCATTATCTACATTTTTATTTATGCTTTCAACTAATACTCTTTTCTGTAGTAATTCAGAATGATATACTTCATTAGGAGTATATCCTTTTAATGCAGGATGAGGTTTATTATTATAGTCTTGTACTACTTTATATACTTCATGATTAAAGTTAGTAAGCCACTGATTCATATATGCACTAGGTGGAAAGCTTTTAGCATGAGTTTGATTTCTATAACTGCATTTAAACAAGTGTTTCCATCTTCTCTTTTCAAAGGTACTACCCATACTTTTCTAGAGTTAGTTTCAATAAAATACAGATGATGTGTTTCAGGTAAAAAATAAACTATATCCATCTGGAACCAACCAGGCTTTTTGATACTAACGAAAGGATTATCCTTTTTATACTGAAAGTCTACTATTTGATGACCTGGTTGTCTAGCTAAAAATTCTTTTATAGCATCTATAGGTGGTGGTACTTCATTATTATCTGCAGGATTCATTACCATTTTAATAAAATCTCTATCACTTAAATAATGATATTTATTATATAGTTGTTGTAAACAATTTTGATATTGAGAATATTCAGGATTAGGATATAATTTATAGTCAGTAGTAGGAGGTTCTCTAGGTATACCATCTCTACCATAATTCATATAATATTGCAATGATTCAGGATATTTAGGTTGTTTAGGTAAATGTTGTATATTTTTATCCATTAAGTTACCTACATCATTCATAGTATTAAAAAATGCTTTAGCAGGATCCCATCCGAAATACATTATTTTTTATTTTTATAATATAAGAAAACAAAAGAAATAATAATAATATCAAAATATAATATAATATAAAAAAGAAATATAAAAGTTTCAAACATTAGTAGTGTTATTAATAATAGGTGGATAATAATCATTAAAAGGAATACTATGATAAACATCTAAATAATACCTTTTAGAATCAAATATGCTGAAAGCCAACTTATTTTGTTCCATAGTATATAAAGTTTGGTTAACACTTCTGAAACTATATTGTTTGATTTTATCAACTCTGTAAGACTTTTCATCTTCAGCATCTGTTAATATTTTTCTATAAAAGTCAAAATCACAAGTTTTAATTCTATATCCAGTTGTAACTCCTTTAGCTCTACTATCATGTGTAACAGTATGTATATCATCGTCTACTCTTACTTTTTCATAGGCATACATTTTAGGTTTTAATCCTGCAAATCTAGTAATAGAGTATAAACCATTCTTATTTTCTTCTATTTTTAATAAGTTAAGTTCTGAACTTTGATTAACATTTGAATAGTGTATACCTTTAGTTATTAAGTATTGTTTATTAAGATTACCAGTATCAACTTTCTTTTCAAAATGTGGATCGTTCATAATATCCATATAGAAATCTCTAGTTTTAACCATAAATATGAAACTATCAGTATCACTCATCAATAATCTTAAACTACTCCCATATTTCCTATATAAATGTCCATACCAGAATTGAGCCATTAACCTTTTAGATTCACATAATATACTCATACCAATATAAGATGGTTTATCAATAGTGCATTTATATTTTTGAAATTTGCATATACGTAAGTTACTATTATCTATAGCAATAAAACTTCTATAAAATGGATTGGAAGTACACTGTAAAAAGTCTTCTTCATTATTAACTAATTTGGAGGTACATCTATTCTCAGTATTTTCACAAGTCTTTCCATAAGCGCTATTTAGAATAAGCTTAAAAGTATCAGCATCAGCATCCCTTCCTTCTAATTTAGCTTGTCTTCTTAAGTTATGATTCATCATTACAAAGTTATGTGCATAATTAGACTCTTTAAATCTGATAATTCTATGAATATGATGTATAACATAACCCATTTCACATGCAAATTTCAAATATTGATAGTGAACAACATAGTTGTATTTTGTTGTTAAATCACATACTATTTTAGGAACATTTGACTTTAACTTTTTAACTTTATATGGTTTATCAATATTATTTTTAGCTTCTGAAACTAATCCTAAAGACTCTGCCCATTTCTTTTGTATTTCAGATAAATTATCATAGTCAACTATTTTTCTTTCAGGTAACAAAGGATATTCAGCAAATTTTTTTCTTTCATCACTATTACTAGGAGGAGAAATATCTACTTCTAGAATATATCCATACATATTTTTATTAATCCATTCTGTATTGTAATATTTTTCTCTTTGTTCTTCATAGTAATGTAATGATAATATTTTCTTAACATTTTCAGTAGTTGGTTCAATCCATTCAAATTCACTATATGGTAACTTCATACTAGCCATAGTACTTGGATATAAAGAATTATAATCCATATACATAATATATGCTTGATTATCTGGATCCTGTACTTCCTTTTTATTTTTCTCTTGCCATTGAGGTTGATAATGATTCCAAGACTCTGCATATCTCATACTACCAACCATAGAAATCCCACCTATTAATCCAGAATGTATAAAGTCATAATTATCAGAGTCACTTATTAAATCAATTTTTACATCACAATTTTTAAGGAATATACTCCAAGATAAACCAGGTGAACTACAATGCCATAATGGATCCAAAATAAATTGTAGTCCATTAAGTTATCACATCTAATAACTTTCCATAAAGCCTGACAACTAGCATATTTAACATCTGTTACTGTATTATCATCTTTTAACTTCGAATAGAATGTTTCTTTAGGAGGTAGTTCAAAAGTATTGAAATATTTAGATAATGAGTTCACATATTCATATGGAAAATATCCTTTAGATAAACACCATTTATGGATAAAAGCATCAATTTTCATATCATGATCCAATTTACCAGGAGCAGAATATTTTTTATAGATATCTTCATATACATAGCTAAAATATTTTTGATAATTTCCATTATCTCTTTTTGCTTGAGTATATAATGACTTTGTTAAAGAATCTAAAGAACTTGGTAAAAATTGATAAGAGTCCATAAAGTATAATTTGTTGAACTTTATTAATAAAAATTTATTATCTGTTTTGGGTAATACTGATAATTGTGATTTATATTGTTTTTTGTTTTTATATTTTCTTATTTTGCCATCTTTACATTTAATAATTCTATAAGCAGATTGTTCATCTATTTCATCTATAACATCTTCTGCATTTCTAGGACTATCCCTTCTTAACATTTCTTCTAATTCTAATAATGCATTAACTTCTTCATTATTGATTTGTATTACTTCACTTTCAGCTTCTTGAGTTTCCATATCACTTAAAGAATCATGTAATGGACTCATATTGAAATTATTATTATTATCATCTTTTTCTTCTTGTTTTTCTTTTCTTAAATTTTTTACATAATCTTTTATTTTATTTGCTGTTATAAAGCCATTAGTATAAGGAGGTAATGGAGTAAATGTATCACTATCTTGATGTGGAATAGGAATAGAATTAGTATTAGTAATAGTATTATCTTCTTCTTCAGTTTCACTATCAGATTCAGTATCTGAAGCATAATTTACATTAAGATCAATATTATTTTCTTTACAATACTCTTCTCTTAACTTATTATCCCATCTGGAAAATCCTCTAATAATGAAATTATTGTCATAATTTTTGGAATTATGAGCAATACAAGGGATTGGCATATTATTTAAACTTACATGGAAGTTGCAATTATTACATATTCTACCTATATATTGTCCACTAAAGTGGTCGTGGTGTAAAACAGGTTTTTTATTCTTATTTCTATAATCAAATGGTTCTTTACAGTATATACAATAATTCAATTTATTTTTAGGATCTTCTCTATTATATCCTATCATTTTTTCAGGATTTTTTAATTTTTCTTCATATAAATCTAATATTTCTTTTTGTATTTCCATAAATTTAGCTATTAATCTATCCTCTAAATCTGTTTCATTATCTTTAGGTGTTTTAAAATCATACTCAATTTTATTAGGATATATATTAGGATATTTAGATACAACATATAAACACCAACTGGATAATATATGCTTTGATAAAATACCTTTCTCATTTAAAATTGGATCTGTTACTTTCTCCTGATAAACTTCAGTATCCCAATATATTACTATAGGTATTCATATATTTAAAGTTCTTAAATTCTAATTGAATATTTTTTTCAGGGAAATTTCTTATAATACCTTTATGTTGTTGACAATTATATTTTTCATGTTGTATTCTTTTTTCATCTGTTGATAATAAAGCAAAACAATAATTACATCTTGGATAACCATTTTTACACTTCTTTCCTTTAGGTATTAATATTACATTTAATTTTGTAATAGTAGAATAATGTTTATCATTATATAATAAATTCACATGTGGATAATTATTGAATTTATCTATATGTGTTACATATATAGGAACTACTTCTTTATCTGTTATTTTGAATATATTTAATGTTATATGATTTATTGTTTCAAATTCATGAATTTGTTTTTTATGTTTAATAGGATCTACTGGGAAATATAACATACTATAATTGTAGTTAACTCTAATATAATCTTTATATTGTTCTACTCTATTTAAATTCTTATTATTATTATTACCATGAAAAAATGCTGCTGCTATAGCATATAGAAAACATAATTGATCATTTTCTTTATTATTATCTATTGATATAACACATTTTCTATTTCTAATCCAATCTGGAAGTTCTTTATTTTTACCACTACCTGCCATAGCAGTTGTTTTGACTAATTGAACTTCAACTTCACCAACATGTCTAAATTTTAAACTTGATTTTTCAGTATGCCATAAAGGTCCCATTTCTGTTCTTATTCTATCTTTTAATATTTTATGTGCAACATTCATTTCTGATTCTGTAATAACTACAGGTCTACATTCTAAGAATACCCAATTTGTTATTTTATTACCATTTGGATTATTATAATCTGGATCGTCTACTCCTATATAACCACTTCTAAAACTTAATGTTACTTTTATATATTTAACATCTTCCAAATATTCTCTTATTTTAGTAATTAATGGACTACTAGGATCAGTTATAATTTCAACTACAGCATCTGGATCCATACCATTTACATCGTTTAAAAAGTTAATTTGATATGTTCTACTGTAATTATCTGTACTTCTCTGAATTAAGTCCATATAATATAATCTCTTTTCATATGGTAATTTTAATAATTTAGTAGGATGATTTTCTAATATATCGCTTGCTTCTCTTAAATCTCTTTCTTCTTGATAAGATAAATTTAAATCTGCTACTCTATTACGCTGTTGTGCATTTGGTGGAGGTTGATTAACAACAACAACAGGTTGATTTGGATTAGGCATTGGAACCTGCATACCTCCTTTTCTTTGTATTTTTGGAGGACTTATGTTTTCAAAATCTAATCTTCTCTTGGGAGGTGGTGTTACCAATCCTGGTTCAGGAATATTAATTTGAGGTGTTGAATCTACTCCTATATTTCCAGGATAATAATTGAAACCAGGATTTGTATTTGTAACTAGATTTCTTGGTGGAACATAATTTCTAACTACTGGAATATTTTGAATAGGTGGAGGTGGTTCATACATATTAGGAGGTGCCATACCTGGATATGGCATGGGCATGGGATTAAATCCATAATTTTGTGGAGGAGGAATATAAGGTGCTCCAAATGGTGGTGGACTATAATAATTAAAGTTTGAATAATAATAATAAGGAGGGATGAAAGGGTTCATCTAGAAAATTAAAAATTAATTTTTTATATATTTTTATTATTATTTTTATTCTTTTAGAAATTTCTAAAAGTTATATATCAATTCTTTTACGATTTATATTTATTATTTTATATTATTGTTTTATATTTCTTTCTTTTACTTGAATTATATTATATTCTTTGGATCAGATTTGAATTGGAAGAACAATTTCTATTAGTAGTATATCTATTTAATTAATTTATTAATACCAAAAAAATATGAGTAATTTTGCTAGAGTATATGAATTCTATGTATTCTTTGATGTACTTAAAAATTATATTAATAGTTTAAATGATATAAGTAGAAGGGTCTATAAATTAAATCTAAGTGAAAATTTTAGTAGTAAAGATAAAACAGATCTAAGAGATAAAATAAAGTCTTTTGTAACTTTCATACAAAATATCGAATTGAAATATAACAGGAGTAAAATAGCTACTACATTTAACAAATCTGAATTAACATCTTATAGACTGGATATTATAGAAGACTTAGAAAAATTAATTAATAAACTGGACACTTTCTATGTAGAAGATTTTGCATATATTTCTGAAGAAGATTTCAATTTGAATGCAAATACTATTAAAAATTTTAGATATATAAAAAATCATTACCTCTATTTAATCGATACAAATTCAGAATTAAATTCAATATATAATATTTTTAAAAACAGATTGGAAGATGATAAAGACTAATTAATTTTTATTTGATTTTTAACATATTGTTTAAACTTGGTATTATTTCATTTAATTGTTTTTCTAATTCTTTTTGTAAATATTGACTTGCTATTTTTTTCCCTTCTAATCTTCCTATTTGATGTAATACCATATCATCTAATCCTAAATGATATTCTTCATTTAATTCTTTTAATTTTAATATAATCTCACATGCTATTTCAATTGATGTTTGATAGTCATTGCTCCCATCATCTTTCTTATTGAGATATACATTACACATTTCATATAAAGAATCAAATCCATTTTCTGCTTCTTCTTTAATTAGATTATCCATATATGAAATTAGAATATTCTAGAAAATGCAAAAATAATAATTTACCTAATATGACATAGGTCACGTATTTTAAAAAAGTTTGGTTTGGTGTGCCAGGAGCCCGAGTCATACGGCTTGGTGTGCCAGAACCTTTATTTACTATTATTATATATAATACTACATACTATAATGCGAATGAATGCAATAAAAAATATAAAATGCTTGAATTACAGTTTGTATATAAGAAAATATATGTGTGTCGATATAGAGAAGATATTACCTAAGAGTAGTTATTTGATGATCAATTTATATAAAAGAAATAAAATACATTATGGAAGAATGATTATCATAAATAAAAATAAGTTAAAATATAAGAAAATATATAACATAGATACAAATAATACATTTAGAATATACTTTTTTAAGAGCGTAACATTTAATGAATATGGATCAATATTAACGACATGTAATGATTATATATCTATAAAAGGAGGATGCAGGTGCAAAAAAGAAAATCTAAACATGTTTAATACTACATCTAAACTAAATAGCTATAAATTAGTATTTCAAATTACTCAATATTTAGGATCAGCAATATATCATTCTATAATTAATTGTTTAACAAAAATAATTCCTATAATAAGAACAATAAATTCTATCAACTATTCTAAATTACATATTCACTTCAATCCTGCTATAATTAATTATTTAAATCTATTAGGAATTAAAGAAAATAAGTTGGTTAGTGGTAATATCTATGTAGAATATACTGTTATGATGGACAGAGTTGGATGCACATCATCCCTATATACTCACTCTTTAATTGAATTAAGAAATATGCTTGTGAAAAGAATAACTCCACAACATATTGTAGAAAATCAACCTATTATTCTATTAATAAAGAGATTATACTCTAGGAGAATTAAATTCTTTGACCTAATTGTAATGCATATCTGTAATTTCTATTCAAATTACACATGCATGATTTATAAACCTAATACAGAGTTTAAAATCATGCTTCAAATGTTTTCAGAAGCAGATATAATATTTGGACCACATGGAGCTGGATTTACTAATATTATTGTATCTAACCATAGACTCCCTGTATTATGTTTTTCGTCACTTTCTAGCATTTTGGGTTACAGTTATTATGGAGTCTATGCAAACTACAATACATTAGAAGAAGAATATGACTTGAATTTTACATGTTTAATCAACATTTTTGATCGATTTATTCAAGATTGGATAATAAAATCATGAATAGTAATCATTTACCTATATTGACATTTGAATATACTATTACATTAAATTGTTGGTATTTTCCGAAGTATTAATAATTCCTGATGATGTGCCACATTTACTATTTTCTACAACTAGAGCACATTTTTAATTATTAGAATGATGTATTTTAAATGAAAAAAGAACAAAGAATAAAGTCAAAATGATATATTCACATTACATGATAGTTATAATGTAATTGCATTTTAGCTAAAAAATTTTAAATATGTTTTAGTCTCTAGTAGTGAATAAAACATTAAAACAAAAAATAAAAATAAATGTGTTTTAATAGAAATACATAAAATATTAATACAAATGTTTAATAAATGTTTAGAACACATTATAATATGTTGTTTTGTAGTAGAATGACACTAATTTATATAAATAGTTAAAGAAATAGAATAATCTATTATCAGATATAATATTTACAGCTACTGAAATTAAGTGAACATAATTTTGGTTTATTTATTTTAATATTTATGCATTCTATTAAATATTTTGAAAGTAGATTAGTGACATAAGGAGTTAGATGATGACGATCAACATATACTACTTTTTGATTAATAGAATATCTACAAATATTATTATTACATAAATATAAATTCATATCACAATTTCTTATGTTCTTATGATTATAAACTGGAATATCTGATATAGTACAGTTTATTCCAAGTATACAATAACAACTATGCTTTTTTTGTTTATTAATACAATCGCTAGGAGATGTTAATAGATGAGGATTATCATTAAGAATTACTATATTGTTAAATAATTTTAATAATTCCCTTTGAAGCTTTAAGTAGTATAGATCAAAATTTTTCATATACTTAATTTCATTATTAAATTCAGCGCCATATTTAAAATTACATAAAACAATAACTTCAATGTATTTTATACATTTCAATTTTTCTACTACATAATTCATTTTTAAATAGGGTATATGTAATCTTCCGCTTATATATATAAAATAAATAATCATCCCATTTTTATTGTAATAAGCATATATACCGCTTATCCATTGATCCATATGTGAGTCACCCATTAGTATTATTTTTTTACATTTATTTTTGGATACATTAATTACACAAGGATGTCTGTATTTATTAAATTCTATCCATATTTCTTTAAAATTAATTATTTTCTTTTGATGATTTTCATTTCTTTTGTAAGAAGATATAATTATTAAGATATATAAAATGAAAACTGTTACATTATTCATATTTAAATTAGAAATTATAACTTCGCAAAACAAAAATAGAATAAGAGAAGCACTAAGCGTTAATAAAACCTTTATTATGACACTACAGCTGCAAATGATAATTATATGATAATGAACAAGGTATAATGAATATGAAACTTTAGAAATAAACATTAGTAAATAGAATTTTCTGTTGTTTATATAATTGAAGTTAATTGTCACAGAGATAATTGCAGTGTATATTATGTGAATATATACAATTTTACTTGAACAAAATAACAATAACAATATATGAAATAAAGTCACGAATATTGTTATATAGTTAATAGAAAAAATAGTATCTCTTTTATTTAAAAAATATGATATTAAAAATTGATATAATCTTGGTATAAAGCAATAATAACAGTATAAAGTATACTTCCATGAAAATTTGATGTTTATAAGTAACGATATGAAAAACAATAGTAATATACATTCAGTATTAAATTTTATAAATAATAATAATGGAATTACATAATAAAATTGAAATTCTAGCGATAAGCACCAGTAATGTAATAATGGAGAAGGTAAATCATATTGATGAAAATAATCATTTTCTTTATAATAGTAATAGTAATTTGAAATAAATAATAAAGTATAAAGTATTTCATTAACATCATAAGCTTTGTTAATGCATATATATAATACCAATAAAGATGATGGCAATAATCGTTTATTCCTTTTTATTACATAACTAAAATAACTGAATTTAGCATCATTTACCCTTTTGTGTATAGAGTTGATATTCAAATAACTGGTAATAATGAGTAATAAATCTACTCCTAAATACCCTCCCTTAAAAACAGAGTAATTAAAATGATATAATAAATAATTTAGGTATTTTGAAACTTAAAAGGTTGGAATAATGAGATTAAAATCATTGTACAACATTTACCTTTATTAGTTAGGATTTACTACACTTGTATTTAGTTTTACTATATCGTTGTTTTTATTATTCCATTTCTTTAAAAAGGAATTATACAAACTTTGCTGTGATATAACACATTCAGAATATATTAATTTTGATTGTTTAAAGTGTAAATAATTCATAAGTAGTTTAAAGAAATAATGTTTTAATGATAATGAAAACTCAAATGTAATATGATTATTATCATCATACACTAAAATATTATTTATTACATCAGGACAATAATTGTTTTTACAGAATATAGATCTTATTGGTATTAATGTAACATTAATTTCATTTAAATTTGTATAATTTGTTATTGTACAATTAACATTAATAATACAAAATGATATGCATTTAGAATAATATAATTTATGAGGATTATAATGATGAACAGGAGTTTCATCCAATATTAGTATAGTTTTACAGTAAATAATTAAAAATGAAATAAACTCAATGAATTTTTTATTAAATAAAGTCATGTTAGGTATAATTGACATTTTTGATAATCTGAAGGAAATTATTATTAATACAGGTGATAATATAATATCAAAAATAGATTTTAATATGTAATAGTCATTATTAATAATTCTATTTCCCCAAAAATATACTCCTAAAACAGTTATTTTATTCTTTTGTAGATAATAGTTTATTGCTGGAAAATAATGTTGCATATGTGAATCTCCTAACAATAGTATATTATCATTTATAGAATTTAAATTAAAATTACCTTCAGTTAATATACAATCTATTATAGGTTGTTTTCCTTGTTAATAATAATTTATAACCTATAATATTATCAATTCCAATAATAAAAATAATCACAAACAATATGTAATAAAATAATGTAAAACTATTGCTAAGATTTATATTTTTTGATCTTTTTTCAATAATTTCATACAATATGTATGCAAATCCTAATGAATATATTATACTGGTAAATTTATTATTATTAAATATAAATGGATAATGCACAAGATAATATGAAAAAGATACTTTTCCAATAATGCTAAAAATATATATATTTAATATTACGTTATTGTATACTGAAGATAAATATATATATGAAAATGAAAGAGGTATAGCTATAATTATACCTGGATAATAATTGATTAGTAATTTCATATTAGTAAAAAGAATTATTATGAAGAGTGATCCATAATACATATATAAGTTTGTATTATATGTAGATCGTGTGGATAATATACCACATATAAAATCCAAAAATCTAATTAAATATGATTAGTATAATAAAAGCTATAGCAAAGTATGCTAATCATTATAAGCGTGCATGTAATCTTTTTTATTTTTTCAAATAAATATGATAGAAATGGTGAAATTATATAAAATTGAAATTCTATTGATAGAGTCCAAAAGTGTAATAGGGGTGTATAGAACACACCTTTATCTTTTGATAAATAATCTAAATTTTTCCATTGATAATAATTGTTTAAATTGAAAATAAGACTTGCTTTACATTCTTCACACATTTCTTTAAAATCTAAAGGATTTATGTTATAATACAAATAGAGTATTGCTAACATGACAAAAATATGCAAAGGAGATATCCTTTTTATTCTATTTGAATAAAATGTAAGAATTGAAATCTTATTCTTCTTTTTTGCTGTATTTATAATACAGGGTTGTATTTATAGGTTACCGACGGAGATAGGTCAAAACCTATAGGTTTTGCCTTGACCGTCGGTCGGTCAAGCCTTACAAGCCGTATATTATAAAATCTATTTTAATTCATTATATACTAATTTTCCCTTCATAAAAACTATCTTATAATATATTTTAATACTTGATTCATATATTTTCAATTCAATTAAATAATTTTTAACTTTTTATAAAGAATTACAATTTAATACTCAACAATAATTAGGTATTTTATATAATTATGCTCTTATTTATTTCTACTAATCATCAGTTTCATTTGTAATCTATCACATGATAAATTTGATTTGGATAAGTTACTTATTTGTCCAGCCTCGGAAAATATTCTTTCTAGCTCTGAAGATGTTGCTAGACTGTTTAAACTGTTTTTGGCAAGTATGTATACCCTAGGAAACTTGGACTTTAATGATAGCCAGATATTTCCAATGGTTTCAGAGGTGCTGTAATGAATATCATATTGCAAATATTCTTGTACTTCATTTGGCATAATTAATCTCTTTCTTTTTACTGCTTTTTCAAGATATTTATCTAATGTAGTTTCTTCTATTGAATATGTTTCTTCGATTTCAGTATTTATATAATTCAATGAATTAATTAATAAACTTTTAGATTTTTCAAATTCTGAATCGCTAAACCCTAGAGTACTATGAAGAATGAATGATTTCAATCTAGGGTCTAACATGCAGCACAACAGAGGCAAATCACTATCATTACATATATTATTTAGTCTTTTTATCATATTAATTTTGATACTCTCAGCATATTCCTGTATCTTTGTTGGATAACCTGTTTTGAACTCAAATAAAGTCTGTTTATAATGTAAAACAGCCATTCCCATAGTCATGTCTCTATCTTCCAATATCTTAGTAAGTTTGTATAATGGTTCGAGTATATCACATAGTTTATCTAGAATAACATACGCTATATTGGTAGGGGAAGGGATAAATTTTAGCAACTCATCTTCTTTTGGTTTTATGGCATTAACTATACCTATAAGTTTTTCTTGGTTATACTGTTTAAGATTGTTTTTGTATTCATTTGTTTTTTCTTCATAATATTGATGCAATATTTCTTTACTTTCATAAAATTTCTTTAACATAATATATAAACTATTCCACCGAGTTGTCGTTAAAGTAGGTATACATAAATTGAGCTTATTTTTGTTTACGACGGTTCTTAGTTGTTTACCTAGATCTACAAACACTATTACATTAATATCTATAACTCCTCCTTTAACCATAGCCCCATTAATAGCAAGTTGAAGGCTATGGTTCATACATCTTACATTTGTTACACATGCATCTCTTATACCTTTCACCATATTCTTTCCATTGTCTGAAGTAACTGAAGTTATTTCAAATCCATACATTTCTTTTATGAAATTTATTGTGTCTGTAATTGTGTCTGCCTTTTCATTAACAACTTCTACAACACCAAGTGTTACTGTAACTGATTCAAACAAATCGTTGAAATAACATCCACTAATAGCTACTAGTTCACTGGAACGCTCCGATTTCCACCCATCTATAGCAAGTGCGACGTGTTTACCATTTAAATCTTTCTTTAATTTATCCTATAAAAAATATAAAAATAATATACAACAATTTCTGTGTTTCTTTTAATTAAAAAGTCATTATATATCACTCTTCTTGGTGGCTTATATCCTAATTTACTGCAGAATCTACGAAAACTAACACAGTAGTGCTTATATGATCGTAAGTGATGAAATCAAATAAGCTTTGTTCTATCTCATCATTTTTTATCTTTACATCTTCATCTACATAATTATGTGAACTAATTTGGTGAAGTTTGACAGCCTTTCCATTTTTTACGTTACAAGCGTATCGAGCACCACAAAATATGCAAATGCATTTATCAAGGCTTTTTATCTTTAACATATTATACCAAAAGGTTTTGTAGAAGTTAAAATTAAGATGTTCAAGCATATTTGCCTCTTTTAAGGCAATAACTTCACGAGCCGCTCCAATTGGTAAAACTATACTCCTAGAATATATAATGATAGATTATATTAGATACATTTATGATAATTTTAAGAAATGATTAATGTCAAGCTAAAAGTTTGCCATTTTTTCTTTCAAATTTTTATAATCATTCTATACTTTATATTACATATATAACGCAATAGTATAACTCATTGGTAAGGTTAGATTCAATTATGAAGAAAGAAAAAAGCGCATCGACCGACGGTTAATTCGGTATTTTATAGAATGATATATAGAGCTTGAATTCAATATGTACAGTTAGATAATATTATTAATATCACATGTTTAGGAGGAGGTCAGCTAATAGTTACTGCAGCCTGGTGTCGGTCAACATTTATTTATTGACCTACGACCGATCGGTTTTCTCCGCCGGTCATGACCGATTTATACAACCCTGTATGAAACTATTCTTTGATGAAATATCATTAAAAATAAATGACAATTTAGTTAAGCATTCGATTAAAGCATTAAAAGTAGTATAACTCCAGTATTGTGAAATAACATATACTGTATCATATTTTTCGTTATTAGTTTTAACAATATTTGTGATTTTGTTACACATACATCCTCTATTTAGTCTTAAACGATAGTAAGAGGTGTGAATTGAACCGCTTTTACTAACAATCACATTTTTGAAGTAATATAGTTTTATGTTCATTTTCATCTCAGGTAAAATATCTTTTAATTGTTTAATAAACCATTGATTATTTATTTTTTTATTTAATGTAATAGATACATTCATTTTTCTTATCGAATATTTCAACCATTTAACTCTATATTTTAATAGAATGTATTTATTAGAATTAGATAAACAAAAATAATTAGCTGTATGAATTTTAGACATCTTATATGGAATTGAATAGTTGCTTTTGTAATATATTAAAAATATAAGCGAATAAATAACTGATAATAAAGTTAAATTTATTTTCATATAAATTATTCATTTTATTATACAGATTCTTATAATTAAATGTATATAGTATATAAATGGGACTCTGGGACATTGTCACAGAGTCCTAACGAGTTTTCTAGGAATCAGTCCCTTTCTAGATTCAGAGTTGACTTTTAAGGGAGCTTCATCGGTTGCATCGATGAAGCTCCCGTAAAGGTCAACTCTGAATCTAGAAGGGGACGGATTCCTAGAACACTCGTTAGAACACTGTGACAATGTGCCATAGTCCCATTTACATAAGGTTCCTAAGGGATTCCTCCCAACAGGGTCTACTTCTCAACGGGGTCTACTTCCCTACGGGTACTCCTGGAAGCTATCTAGAGCGTGATTCTAATCACGCTCTTGACTATCCTTGCTGTAGGAGAAAGTACGTAAAGCATCAGGCTGTAGATTCATCGGATCGAAGAAGTCATCATCATCATCATCATCATCGACACCCTCAGAGGAAGAGCTCATAGCCGATAAGCTATTATCAAATTTCTTACCTACTCCAGAAACATGATCTCAATTCATCAACCCGATAAGAGACTCTTACCAATCTACCCGAGAGTGTGTATTCTTAAGGCCGATCGTAGAATCCAAGAAGGTAATGAATGGACTCTTCTAGTCAAGGAAGCTCAAGAGAAGTTATCGGAGTGTGAACAATTAGCTCTGGACACGCACTTTATCATGATCGACAATGCTAACAAAGGAATCACTGAGAGTGACTTGGAAGTTCACAGCTCAATAAGGATGTTACTCAAGGTAGTTCATCAGTCAGTGATCAAAGCTAAGGAAGTGTTAAGGATTTGCATACATCGCATTACCGACTGTGAGTTGAAGGATCATGAGATCGTAGAGAAGAGCATTTACCAGAGCCGGGCATGTCTATTCCTATACTCCATGGAAGGAATGATATCAGCAGAGTACACGATGGGAAAGTGTAAGTCTGAGATCTACTATCCAGTCTATAAGAAAGCTGCTAGTCTAAGACTTAAGTTCCATTGCTTGATGGTTAATGCGGTCTCGTGGATGACAACCTGCCTGGACCCTTACAATCTCTTTGGTAAGCACTGTGAGTACATCAGCACCATCAAGAACGGAGCCTGCCAGATCAACACTTACTTTAATGCTGTGGAGGAGAACTACTTTGCTGATCGAGAGTTAACAAGAAGCCTCTTGAGAGATGTTAACATCTCCGACAATGAGGTCGATCACTTGCTAGAGCAGTTCTATACTATGAAGGAGAAGTGCGATAGACTAGATAGCAAAGTCATTACTGAACTGTACTACTATGAGGATGATATCGTTAAGCTTCAAGAGAAGTTCAAGGAGATCTTCCAGATAATGGAGGAGTGTCTACTCCATACTTACTGCTGGTTGATGATGTTCAAGAAGGAGACATCACAAGTAACTCCTCAAGTGAAGGACAGGAACCAGGAAGAAGTAACTAAAGTAATCACTTACGCAAGTGTCTTGAGTAATAGTAAGAGTCTTAACAATAGTATCCTCAAAGAAGAGATGGTACTATCAAGAGTCAAGGATCGATTACATCTTACACCTTCAAGGAGCTCTTATCGAGAGTAGGAAGTACTTCTCCCAGCTGATCATCGACTCCGAGGAGCAGCTTCTCAACTAGTGGGAGCAAGAACATTGAAGCTTTACTTAAACAGTATTTTTTTATTATGAAACTAGTGCTTAGGGATTCCCAGAAACAATAACGAGAGTAAGCAAACTAAAGGGAATTAGAATAAGCTTAAGAAGGAGTTAGCAATCGTTTGAATCTTAGCTATGGACTGCTTGAGATCATCAACTTGATCATGGAACTTCTTAAGGCTCTTGAAAGAGTCCCAGTCTAATGGTACGTAGAGATTGTCCTGGAGTTGTAAGACTGGGTACTTGAGAATGGATATCAGCTCATCAAACATCTTGGAGTAGTCACGACAAAGGGTTCTGAAGTTAGCTCTAGTCATCATACCTATACGATTGCTTACGACGTTCTCAAAGTAGGTGACGTGCTGAATGATAAAGTCAGTAAGGGCTTCCACCTCCTTATCATGATCGTTGAGTTTCCATAGCTGAGTGATTACCTTATCCTTGTAATAGTCGAAGTGTGGATGCTCTTGAAGTAAACTCTCTCGGAACTGATGGTAGTAGCTGAGTAAGGAAGTAGCATCGCATCGTAGATCAAGGCTATGCTGTTGGAAGTCTCGGAGATAACTCATAAAGACCGTGAACTGCTCAGGAGTATCGGATGTGGTCTTTGTGGACTGAAGGAATTCAATCAAGGCATTAACTTTACTATGGAGCTTACGGACGATGTTCTTGTAGCCCTTCATAAAGAGAACATAGTCTATAATAATATATATTAAGGGCTAAAGACCGAAAATGGCTTGACGCTAGACCACGAGGCTTGACGCTGGACCCGAGGCTAAATTAAAAATAGCCGTTTCATTTTTTGAATTTTTAAAAATTTGAATTTTTGAATTTTTAAATTTGAAGTATGGCGAGTACGGGCCTGTGCTCATGCATAGTTTTTTTTTTGTTTTTTTTTTTTTTTTAGTATCAAAAAAAGCATTTAGAGTCATAATTCAATCATAAAAACAATTAATGAGTTGAATTAATTAATCTGGTCCTTCTTCTTCAGGTAAATCTTGTTCATCAATTGTTCGCATTTTTGTAACCGTTCTTGTTTTGTAACGTTTTGTGAGACCGTTGGTTGTCATCACAGCGTAACTTCTCTTCTTTGGCACTTCATCATCGTCAAAATAGATTTGAATATTTGAAAATTCAAATTTTTAAATTTTCTAAGAATTTTCTTCATTTTCTATATTTGACACAACGATTGAGATTTATTCTTCAATTGACATTGTACATAATGAATCGTCACATATACTTTATTTTTGGCAATTATTTAGTCTAACGGTTTAACCGTTGCTATTTAAATGATGAAAACGCGTTCGAGTCTCAATAATAACTTTCATTTTTTTAAAAGAAAAGTAGTCGTTTTACTTTCCTTGAAAAAATAGTCGTTTCACTTTCCCTAAAAAAATAGCCATTTATTATATAATAAAAAATTAATTCATTACAAATTATTTAAACTGTAGTTTTCTTTTATTCACAATGTCTATATATGTCTTTATATCTTCCAATGTCTTGTCATGCTGCAAGCCTTTCTCCATCATATCAGTTATATTTGAACGAATGTCTGCGATATCTACCTCATTCGGAATACAATTGTGTGCTTTAAAGTATTTGTACAGTGCCAAAGCTAGCATATAGAGTATAAATACTAATACAGAGAGTAAAATTGTCATTATGTCGTTCCCCATAAGAAAAAATTTTAAGTCAATTAACAAAAAAATTAAAAAATAATACAATTAGGTCTTATAATGCTTTTATCTGTTATTGATTTTAGACTTAAACTAGGAACTGAATTAACAGGAGACAAGTCTTCTAAACCACTTAAATTGTTTACATTCGATTTTGTGACAGGTTTTACGTAATTTACCTCTTCTTTTACCTTAATTTCGTCATCTTTTATGTCAATTATCTCTTGTGGAGGTAAAAAGTCCTCTTCTTCCTTCTTATGTAATGCTAAAATCTGTTCTAACATCATTCTTGTCTTCTTTTGACCTGCAATTCTGTGTTCTTTGTGTTTACTTAAGGCTTGAGCGAAGCTTGAAGCGGTTAGTTTTGGCGCGTTAAGAGGTACTTTTACTTGTTCAATGATTGGTCCATTAAAACAACCTGTCTTAAACTTTGATTCTATGTAATATTTGTACTCATCTTCGATGTATTTCAATATATATCTTATCTCTGAGTATGTAAGTTTTGATTTTGATCCTGAAATTAAATGATATAATTTCGATTTTGTGGGAGCTCTGATTTTACCGTCTTTTCTGAAGCTTCTGATGATTACTTGTTTGTCTAATTCTGTTAATTTGAATGGAACTGTTCTATGTTTAGGTTTTTTATTATCTTCCATAAAATAAAAATAGTGTCAATATTACTAATATTACCAATATTGACATTATTATTTTTTCAAAATGTTAGTCTCTAATCACCGTGTATACTATTTAAATTCTGATATGGTAATGACTACAGGGACATTCGGAGTAGGGAATAGATACAAAAAGACCTTAGCCTTACCATCATTTGATCAAGATTATACTCATGTGTCGTTATTACACGCAGTTGTACCCAATTCTTTCCCTACTATACAAGCAGAGACAAACGATAGTTTCAGTTCTTATTTACATGTGATTATGATAAAGAAGATGGCACAGCGCCAGAAATACCCACAGTATGTGTATCAGTACAAATTCCTGAAGGTTTTTATGATGAGAATCAGATTATTAAGTTAATCAATGATGGAATACGTTCTATAAAATATATAGATTTCGAAATTCCTGATGATGATTTGTTTATAGTTAAGGATATACTATTTACACCTGTAATAGAAGGTAATGGTGATTTATTTAAGCTAGATGATAAAGATGATGAACATACCAAACATTTAAAAATTGCAAGTAAAATGAATGCATTATATAGTTTAACAAAACCTAGTTTTTGGATTTCAAAAATAGAAATAGTAACAAAAGATTTAGCCTACAAGATATTAGGTATTCCAAATAATAACTATTGGTTATGTTATGATAAATTTGTTCCAGGACCTCAAGGTACAGAAAAAGCATTAGCTGCATTTTCAGTAGATTTCCCATTTACTCAATTACCATATCGTCCATCTCTTATATGGGTTAGTGCGATATCCATTCGTTTGGATATTGTAAACATCATTCAAGATTCAAATGTGTTAGAAAATATACCAATAGCAAACCCTGAGTTACCATTCATTACATACCAGAACAATGACATTCTTAATACTAGCAAAATGTTCAATAATACTTATACCAATGGTCAAATTACTATTCAGATTACTCAACAAAATGGTTATGAACTCAATCTTGATAATATCGAGTTTAATTTAGATATTGTTGTCTTTAAAGTCTAATTTTTATTTTATTTTTATTTTGTGTTTCTGATGTCTCTAACTATCCCAAAAGAGCAAAAACACGGTGTAGACGTTCCAGCAATGATGGCCTTTTACCAGTATGTCAAGTTGACACCAATGGAAACTAAATCATTCTATCAACTTAAAGATAATACTTATTCAGATGAAATAAGGTTCGAATTAAGTGGTGAGAACATTATAAACCTTGCAAAGTCTTACATTCAATATGATATCGAAATTGAAACTACTCCACTTGCTAAAGCAGATGCATTTACAAAAGGTAAAGATAAAGTAGCAGGTAGTGATAATATATATCCAAAGTATATAAAAGGAATGAAAGAAGGATTTGGATTAGCAGCATTTCGTTTATGTAATAATACAGGAACAGATCTGGTCAAGCTTGATGACAATTATGAACACTATAGAGTGTTTATGGATGAATTAGTGAGAAAAAGATCTGACATTTTTTATCAATCAAACTATTATGATGGAATTCAATTAAAATGGAATGATGAATACCATGATCATTTAATTCAAGATGAGAATAAATGGGATATGGATAAAGAAGAAGCTACATTTGTTACAGCTACTGGAACAACAGATAAATATCAACAGTATAAGAAGTCTAAAACTATTCATGTAAAGATGTTTTTAGGTAAATTTTACAATACATTTTTATCAATGAAAAGTGATGTATTCTTTGGAAAGAGAATGTATTTATGTTTCAATTTCCAACAAAGTCCTAAATTTGGACAAATTATGGGTTTTAATAATGATAAAGGCGCAGCTACAACAATAAACTGGCCTGCAAATGGAATAAAACCAGATTCAATTAAATTCAAGAATTTTTATTTCTATGCTTATTTGAATAAGGATACTCAATGTAATAACAATACAAGAAGTTATTGTTTATCTAAACCAATCCAGTTCAATGATGTAAAGTGTCATACATTAACAGTAAATCAAGGTGGATGTGGACAATTTAACTATTCCTTTACATTGAACAGTTCAAATGGACCATTCTTACGTTACATTATCTATAGACCATGGATCGAAGGAACTCAAACAGGTGGAGGTCAAACAACAGAAAATAGATATGCAGTAATTCCTGAAAATGCACAATTCAGATGGATGATTAACGATTTCGTGTATCAACCAGACTATTCATTAATGCAGTATTATGATAGTTACATGACTGTACAAGATTATTTCAAAGATTCATGGTTTGATATATTCAAAAGACATATTCCTTTTGAAAAGAAGTTCTTTGAAATTTTGAATTTTGGATCAAAAGACTTGGATAATATCAAGAATCAATCAGGAAGACCATTAGCTAGTGACTTAAAGATCACTTTTGAGTTGTCTACTCCTGGTACAAATGATTTCACTAACTTTAATATCACTCATCGTTTCTATATAGTTACAGGAAGAATGTGTACAATCAATGGAAGCGGAATTGTAAGTGTTATTTAAACTAACTAATAACTAACATAATGGTTATATTCTTTATATAATTGTTTTTTTATTTTTTCTTTAAATGAGTAAAATAAAACTAGAGAAATGTAATGACGTTGTCATAACGCCAGTAGAATCAGTAGTCAAAGGTAATAAAAAGAGATCAAGAGATACTGTTTTAGGCTATGATTATTTTGAAGAGCCTTTCTGCAACATATTTATATTAGCTAAGAAGAACAGTGGAAAGACAACGCTTATATTTAACATGATACAACACTTGTTAAAGAAGAATTATGATCAAACTGTATATTTCTTTGTAGGAACAATTTCAAAGGATATTATTTATGAAAAGATCACTGATATGCTGAAGTACAATTTAATAGAATACCATTGTTACTATTCTATAGTAAATGAAGATAAAGTGAATGTATTAGAAGCAGTATTAGAAAATATCACAGATGTTGATAAAGACAATTATAGTTATCCTGAAAATATCTTTACATTCGATGATATATCATTCGATTTATCAAATAAGACCGTTTCAAAACTACTCAAATCAAACCGTCATTACAAGTCAAAAGTAATTATATCAAGTCAATATGATACAGATTTAACACCATCTGTTCGTCTACAATTAGATTATTGCTTAGTATTTAGAAATCTAAGTTTAGCTAATCTACACAGTGTTCATAATAGTTTAGGTTTGTGGGTAGATTTCAGTAAGTTTAGAGAATATTACAAGTATGCAACCAATTACAGTAATCATTCATTCCGCTACATCGATTTGTGCAATCATGAATTTCGTGTAAACTTTAATATGAAAATTAAAAACGATAGTAATGGTTATAAAAGTGATAATGAAAATACCAGCATTAGTTCCTCCTCTTCTTCCTCTGATTCGTCCGATACTGATGATGATTCAGAATAATCCTCATAATGCTAGTAACTTAATTTTTATCATTCTTTTATTATATTTTATGTTTGGTGGTCCCTTAAAAAAACAAGCTGTATCAATAGATACAGGTGCTATAACTAAGTCTATTACAACGATAACAAACAATTTAGGTAAGAAAGCTGATGATGATAAAACAATTAGAAAAATGTTAGAAGATATTAATGTAATATCTATCAGTCATGTTGATTCAATTAAAAGTGTTGTTAATACGATAGGCAAAACGAAATTAGAAGCAAATGAAAGAAATTTATATGAGATGATTAAAAATGTTTATGATGTGATTGCTTTTCCAAATCCAGGTAAATATGATGATAGTTTATATGTTATGGTTAGAGAAAGTTTTTACACTTTAAATGATCAGGTAACTCCTATTTATAATCAAATGAATCAGTTAGTTAAACGTTTTGGTAAACATATTATGAAGGTATATATACATGATTGAAGGTTCTTTTCCTTGGGGGGCGTAGCCCGAATGGTCAGAGGAATGCCGTAGGAAGTACTAGCCCAGCCGGGTTCAAATCTTGCAAAAGGAAATAAAAGTTAAATAGGCGCAGTGCAGCGAGCATGAGAAAGATCCCCGTAGGGAAATAGACCTCGTAGGAAATAGAACCCGTTGGGAAGAAGACCCCGTTGGGAAGTAGACCCCTTTAGGAGGAATCCCGTAGGAACCTTACGTAAATGGGACTATGGGACATTGTCACACTGTTCTAACGGGAGCTTCATCGATGCAATCGATGAAGCTCCCTTAAAAGTCAACTCTGAATCTAAAAAGTGATGGACCCCTAGAAAACTCGTTAGGACTTTGTGACAATGTCCCAGAGTCCCATTTCTCATAATATATAACATTTATAGACAATACATTACATAAATTGAATTTATGATTTCTGTAGACATGAGTACTTAAACAGCGCGGCAAAGGTTGAAGTTTTACATGATGTAGTAACTGAGCCTATATCAGGAATATCAAATAATGTTGAATTATTGGAAGTTATATTTTCTTAATCTCAGTTAGAAACTATGAAATAATGTTGAATCATGGTAAAACAACTATTCCACAGTACTACTCATGAGTATTGTATATATAAAACACATTTAATTTAATTTTTTGTTTTAATGTTTACTAAAATACATTAACTGAGATGATTAAAATATTTAGATTTCAATTAAAAGACCGTTAAAAACCAAAAATAATAATAATTTCAAGCCTCAATCAAGTCAAAATTTTACATTTCTTTTTTAGACGGGAATAAGTTAATGTTCATTAATTCTAATCATCTCAGTTAATGTATTTTAGTAAACATTAAAACAAAAAATAAAAATAAAAGTGTTTTAAATATACAATACTAAAATTACCACAAAAGTATAATGCACATATAGGTTATATAACAAAGTAAGTGTAAAAGTAACAATGTTTCATCAAGACAAGTAAGAAAATACATTTAGTTTGTTTTAAAAATATCTGGCACACAAACGGTCAACTATGACAAACTGTGCACGAAATCACTATTAAACCCTATTGAGTATATCTTCGGTTTCTGGAAGAGGAGAGAAGAGTGTTCTAACTATATAAGTAGAGATGAAGTTTTAATACCTGCAGAATGTAATAAAACCTTTCAACTCGTTAGACAATCTATAATTTCAGCTTATTAGTTAAAATGTATTTTGTTTTACTATTATTAATACAGTTTATGGTAATATATTTTAATGTAATAAAATTCTGTTCTTACAATATATATGTGGTTATTATAACATGTAATAAAAACAAAACTTTAAATCTATATACATCATTTATATCATATAAAATTATAATTCTTCGATGTAATTTAACAACAAATTCATTAGAATAAGAATATATACATCATTTTCTATTTTCCCTAATAACTACACTGTATATTCTTATTCTATTATTAGGGTAAATTACCATTAGAAGTATTAGAATATTTTCCATGGATGAAATGTCTCTGTTGTGAAATATCCTTCTATATTTAAATTCAATTCAAATATATATGAAAAATATGTCAAAGAAATAAAATCATTTGTCAATGAAAATGCTACGAAAATATATATAATGTTAAAAAATCACAGCATATTAAAAAGAAATATTATAATATCAAAATTAATCAATATAGTAGAATTATGTAAAGGAAAATATATAAACATGTTTATCGAATATGTCATATATGCAGATATTTTATCATATATACCAAAAATATGGTATAAAAGAAATATGTATATTGAATTATATAAAAATAATATTATATATGGATATATAAGAATAATATACATTAATTATAATTTTATTATTAATAAAAACTACATTAAATATAATGCCATAGTAATTTAATAATTTGATTTATAAAAGAACTTTCTAAATTTAAATAAAGTTATAAACAAAATTTAAAACCAAAACTATATTTAAATTTTGTTTAATAAAGTTCTTTTAAATTTTGTTATAACTTGTGTAAATAATCACCTCAATCTCTTTTTCCAATTCGATGATTTTTTACGAAGAATATTTACGAGGAATATCAAACAGCACTTATTATCGTTATGCTAAATGTTGCAATATTAAAAATTTGCATAAATTTATATCTGTATATACATTTAGCAATTTAAGTAAATACCTAAATTTATTATGATTTATAATTTTTAATTATTTCTAATTATACATTTATAGTAATCTCTATAATAAGATGAATTTAGAAACTTGTTTAATCTGAAATCTATCATAATATTAGTATATCTATTTGATGTATTTACTATTTTTTTTAAATTATTATGATTTATAATCATATAAGAAAACACTGTATATATTATATTCTTTTTTATTGTTTGAGGAACTAACTTGTTGTTTATAAAAGACTAGTATAATAGAAGATAATTTAACTTACATTTTCTCTATATTTATTTAAGAAACAATTATTTAATTTTCTAATTTTCCAACAATCTATATATGAACACCATTTTTTCCCTCGAATTTTACAATATATGCAAGGAATTCTAGGTAAAATAAACTTGAATGAAGAGTTTATAGTGAAAGTTAATCCTATAATAATTAAATTTTCAATAGCAAATATATTATTATCATTTTTATAGATGAATGCAAAATAATTAACATTATTGGATGTATAATAGTTGTTGAAATTAACATTAAAGAATAACATTTCTTTTTCTCTGTATATTTTTGCATCAGATCCTTTGATAAAATTATTATGCACTGTTATGCATGTATTTCCTAAACTTATATCATCAAAGAAATGTCTGTGACCTTTAGTATAAAATACATCTCCATTACAAAAAATTGACATATTCAAATAATAAATAGTAATTTTTCTATTACCATTTATGATAATATTCCAATATTTTTGTTCACTATTGTATTTTTCTTTTTTTGTTAAATTAATTATACTTCTTATAAAGTACTTTGTTCTTTGATTATTCTTTAAATAACTAAAATATATATATTATAATACTAAAATCCTGTATTTACATTTTTATAATCATCTTGCGATATAACTAAATCTTCTTCATGATTAATTATATAATTGATTGGATTTTGAAAGAAATAAATATCAATATCTACTAGAATAATTTCTTTATTTATATTCAGCATAATGCTATTTATTTTTGTTTTACTTATTACTATTTTTCCATAGTTTTCAGATCCATAATCGTCATTTTTATTTTGACTAATATTCAATAATTTTAAAAATATATTGTTTGTATATTTATTCATGAAATTAAAAGACTCAGAATCTAGTGCAATGTAATAATGATTTAATATATTATATTTTAGAATATAGTTATAATGAAAATTTAATGAATCTAATTCCACGGTTTTAGTAACAACTGAGTAGCTTATTGTGTGTTCTATTGCTTTATGCTCTATACATTTTTCAGAAAATATATTACATATGTATCTATTTCTAACCACAATTGTTTTTATAAATATTATTATAATAATATAAAAAATACAACAAAGTAATATATATATTATTTTGAAAATTAATAAATTATACTTATTATATATTAATAAAATGAAGAATAATTAGATGATGGTCCAAATACTATAACTCTTACTCAAGCCAACAAGTAATGATTATTTTCTTCAGTCTACACAATCCAATAAAAAGAAGGAAAAGTGGACAGAATTTAATGAATGATATACTACACAGGTAATCTAATGTGAATAACTATCTAACTTATGAATGTAGACTTATAGGTCTTACAATGGCCTTGTAAGTTGCATGATCTACTAATCGTCTCTATTCCAGATGCTCCTTTACCTACCTTGGACTTCTCGGACGTGACAGACATTGTCTATGAAGTATTTCGTCTTTACTCTCGGTTCCTATCAGTCTATAATCACTGCTCTGATAAGTACCTTGAGACTGACTACAGAAGTTAGAGTTGATCTCATCCTTGACATCTCTTGAAGAATTACTTGTGATCTTTACCGATACCAATCTCTAGAACTGATGGCAACCATTTCATGTAACAACTCCTTCTAGTTCTTGTTCATCGCAATTGTTGTGCGCCGTATGTCATAGTTGGCCGTTTGTCTGCCACACACTTTTAAAACAAACTAAATGTATATTCTTACTTGTCTTGATGAAAAATTGTTTCTTTTATACTTACTTTGTTATATGACCTACCTCTGCAGTATACTGTCTTGTTAATATAAATAGTTTGAATATTTGCGCCATTTGTTTTCTAGAAATTTTTGAAGCAAACTAAATACATATTTAGCTAATATAAACTAAAATACATTAGCTGAAATAATTAGAATGTAATTATTATTAAATCTTTCAATATAAAAAAAGAAATGTGAAATAGGCTTGAGTGAGGCTTGATTCTATATTTTCATTTTTCATTTTATATGTCTTATGATCAACATTAAGTAGTTCTAATCATTTCAGCTAATGTATTTTAGTTTATATTAGCTAAATATGTATTTAGATTGTTTCAAAAATTTCTAGAAAACAAACGCGCAAATATTCAAACTATTTATATTAACAAAAGAGTATATTATAGAGGTAGGTCATATAACAAAGTAAGTATAAAAGTAACAATATTTCATCAAGACAAGTAAGAATATACATTTAGTTTGTTTTAAAAGTGTGTGGCAGACAAACGGCCAACTATGACAAACAACGCACAACAACTGTAATAACTGTTTACTGATAATCACCTTACGATCGATATATCCTAGTTGTATGACGCTTGTCAGAGTTGGCCATTTGTCTACCACACACTTTTAAAACAAACTAAATGTATTTACCACATATTGGATAACTATATTTACCACTACTTCTAACAGGATCATATAAGATAGTTGTTTTACCAACTATTTGTAAGTGATTAGTTTGAAAATCATCTTTATCATCTATTTCAAATACATCACCTATAAACATTTGCATATTCTTATCATCCTCTGATAATACTTCTTCATTATAAGGCATAAATTTTTTTAATGTAATATCTTTGAATACATTGTTAATAATCTTAAGCATTTGATCTTGAGTATAAAAACCTTCTGGTATTTTAACTCCTTTATATAATTCATCTCTATCAAATTTATAAGATCCATAACTTGGATTAACTTGTGAATCTATGAATATACTGAAAGTGTCATTAGTATCCTCTTGTATAGTAGGAAAACTATTAGGAATAACACAGTCTTTCAATGAAATGTCAGAATAATCTTCATCGAATGCAGGTAAATGCAAAACTTTTTTATACTTAGTAGAAAACTGATCAGTAGAAGATACCATATAAGAATTAAGGTAATAAGTACGATGTTCATAAGGAATCATTTGTTTTTATATAAATGTGTAACTGATATTTAAGAAATAAGCATAATAAGCATTATTAATATTATAAGCATTTTTGCACAATTTAATATTTTTAATTTCTGTTTATACAATGAGCGTAGAAAATTCTAAGCAATCTAAAAAGGTTAATCTATGTTTGAATAACTTAGATAAGCATATAATAATGCGATATTTCAGAAATGATGGTAAAATTAGATCTCCCACTAGAACTAAACTTTATAATTACATCTCTGGTATGAAGTCTGAACTCACATACAACGAAATTAGATATATACTACAGTACATTGATCCAGAGTATCAATGCGATGTAGAAGAAAGGCTTAAAAAAGGCTTATGGTTTAGAGACTTAAGTAAAGAATTCGCAATAGATGAGAAAAATTTACCTCCATTCTCATCATCATCATTCATAAGAAGTTTTAATAACAAAGAGAAGAGGACTATGGGTCAAAAAAGGATTATAGAAAACCAACAAAACATTCAACAACAATTAAAGAAGATAATTAATCTAAATGAACAAGTCAAGAAGATAATCCCATCTGAGACACTTATTAAAAATACATCAAAAGTAATAAATAGTAATTATAATACACTTTATTCTCTAAATAATAGAGAAAGTAATAGTAATAGCAATCTATCTCTTGATAGCATTAATGATATCGCACGTGATGAATGTTATATGTATTAATTTGTCTTTTATAGTTTTATTTTGTTTTTTTTTGTTACAGATTGTTACAGGTAGTGTTAACCACTCAATATACTTATCAAACACTGCAAAATAATGTCTATTTAATCCTCTTGGTTTTACTGATGGTTTAATATCGAAAAGCATCATATAATATCTCTTATCACTATACTTTGTCCACATCTTTTGATGACAAATAGCACAGAATTCATTATAAGACTTTATCTCTTCCTTAGGTAATGGACTATCTAAAACTGCACTTATATTATGGTTAAAATATAAGTAAAACTTACATGTTCCACATATACACTTATCCAAATAATCTTCATTATTTCTAAATGAACAAAAGAAAGCAAAGTTTACTGAAGCACACATATTTATATATTTTTTGATAAAAACGGTTTTTCTAAAATGCCAGGAAAATCAAAACTGTTTCTTTTTTCTGTTTATAACAACAGTTTCACGTCAGAATTTCGATTTAGTAAAAAATACAGAATATTGCAGATAATTCTTTAAATATATATTTTTGACACTATTTAAATTCTTTTGAATGTTTTTAACTACACTATATAAATCCATAAATAAATTGATAAATGAAAAAAAAGTAAGAACGCATTCTGTAGCTTGGCCACCACACTATTTAATCACTAAGTCCTAGCTAAGCTACACTGGACACGCTACTTACTTACATAGAAATACATTTCTTATTATATAAAGTAGCTACCCTGCCGGGGTAGAACAGGTAGCTACTTATCTATTTCTACACATTATTTCTACTATCCTACGCTAAAAACTATTAAAAACATATTTTTAAAATTACACCCATAAAAATATTCAAAACTGTTTTTTATATATATACACCTCCTCAAATAAAAGTATATCGATTTAAAAATGTAGTAATTAGTAAAAATGTAAGATAATAGACAAAATATCTGAAGAAAATATTAAAAAATATAAAGAAGTGTTAGTTTTATCTCAATATTGGACTAGTGCGATATTTCATTCAATAATTGAATGTCTTACTAAAATATCATATTTCCTGCCATATGTATTATCTCATAATATATACATTCACATTGGTAAAATTAATATATATTTATATACTGTTGTGTCTGTACTCAATGGGGAGACAAACAGTATTAAGCTTATTATATGTTTATGTGATAGAAATGCTTAATAGCTTCAAGAAGCCCTTTTACTCGTTCGATGTGAATTCTAAAATGGCTATACCAATGATTATAAGTAGATAATTCTTTAGTCAAAGGACCATACATTTTATAAGATGTAATTTATTCTAAAATAGTCGTTACTTGTTGGCTATTTATTTATCACTGTTACATATGATAAACATAGTTTGTATATGTTTCTATTATATAATTATTATTATTACCTTTATTGAATATTTTATTTATTCCCTGTCAAGTATTAAAAAGATAAAGTACAAAAGTAACATGTCATTGTCCAATTTATTTATTAACTCAATCATTAGGCATAATAAATATATAAAACAAATAAATTATATCTATAATAGAGTGAAAAATTGTAAAGGTAAAAAAAATGTAATAATTGTTTTATTGACTATGAGTGAAATAAAGAACTTTATAACAACAAACATTGACTATTTAAAAAGAAAATATTATGATCAACTTTACTTTTTTGTGACAGAGAAAGTTATAACTAATAATAATGTCTATAGAGGAATAATGTATAAAATATATGATGTATCAAAATATTTCTCAGATTTTCCATATGACTTTAATAGTTCTAAAGTAAAACCAAATTTTAGAGGAAGAGGGAAATGGAATTATCAACATATGATTAGATTCTTTTTCAGAGATATATTTATAAACCCAGAATTATGTGATATAAAATATTTTATGAGACTTGATTCGCAATCCTATCTTAATACAACAGCAAATCTATTTTCGCTTATGAATTCTTCAGTTGTATATATGCATAATGTTGCTTTATCAGATAAGTATTTTGTTGTAAAAGGACTTAAAGAATTTACACTTTCAATGATCTACTCTTTAAATTTGAAAATTTCTGATACTATAAGGTATAGTAAAATATTTACCAAAACAGTAATGACATACAACAATAACTTAGAAATAGGAGATATGATGTTCTTTAGAAGATTAGATGTGTTTGAATTTATAAATCTAATTGATTTAAGTTATGGACAATTTATATATAGATGGGGAGATGCTCCTTTAAGATATGTTTGTTTGACACTTTATGCTTCTTATTCTGAAGTTATACCTTTTCCAGATAATATTATTTATTACCATAAACCATTTTTAATAAAAGGTAAAACATTTAAGTATGATTATAACTTTAGTGTTTTATTATAATTTTGAATAGCGAAAAAATAACCAAAAATACCCTCATATTCAAGTTATGGTTTTATATATTAGAGGTGGTTGTTGGGGTTTTGAAATAGATAAGACGTTGTTATAATACATCTATTTATCTATAGTCTTTTTATTTTCGCTATATATTTACATTACTATCTTATTTTGTTATTAGAGAAATAGAATTTAATTGTTGAATACAATTTAATTTGAGAAAAGAGTGGAAATTTCCTAATTTTTGTTATGAATTAAGTTCAAACTAATAAATATTATAATCTATATATATTAAGTACAGTTTTATAAAAATTGAAACGATCAAATTTTCTTATACTTTGAATTCTTGTCTTTATAACCATACTTTTTCCAGCAATTGATTACTGTTGAAGATTTCTTTTCATTAAATACAGTTGTCATATATACAATCGAATCTGCAATATTAGGAGTTTACCAAATTTCCATCCACCCATTCCATTTTTTACTTTTATTCGTCTAATTTCTTCGAAATTGTCAATAGTTTTCCAACTAATGATGCCTTGATCTAGAGGCTGTAATTTAGCAGTTGTATTTGGGGTAAAATATATGATTTCCAAATATATATTTTACTATCTCCTAATGTTGAAGTTACTGCTGGCATAAATATTTCATATACATTGACTGGTATAACTCATATACAACCTCTGCTTTCTCTGCTAATGTTCTATTATTACATTTTCTAGTAATAGTTGAGTTTTGACAAGGCATAAAAGGCGCTTTGTTCAAAAAATTCAAGCCGTGCCAAGAGAAAAGAAATAATAACAATAAAATTAATTAAATTTCTTTTGCTATTATATAGATAATCCATATATAATAGTTAGTTATTTAGAGAAATATTGTTATTACAAATTTGATATATACAAATTTGATGAAAATATGGATAAACTTTTAAACATTGATCATAATATTATAAATGCATATAATTTCAATGTTCTCCTGATTTTTCATTCTAAATTGTGTAAAGTTTCATTTTTAAAATGTATTAGTGTATATTAATCTATTATTATCTATAATAGTGTATATCAAAATCATTATCATTTTCAATTATGAAAGATTGTAATAATAATTTTGATATATAAAGGAAATGGAAGATTGTCAAATCTTATATTAACCATCATATATTATCTAAATCATTGCTGACAATATGAATTATCTTCTATTTATTAAAGATATAATGATATCGTTATTAAAAATAATACATATTATAACAATATTATTATTTTTGAATGAAGAATAAGAAAAGAATTACTGTATATAATAAAAGCATCTTTTTACCCTAATTGGCTAGATGAAATATTATTTCTTTTATACTTACTTTGTTATATGACCAACCTCTGCAGTATACTGTCTTGTTAATATTAAATTTGAACCAGGTATGATTAAAGATAATACAGAAAGATATATTGAAAGACAATTACCATTAGTTCAATTACCTTTCAGACCTACTTTAATATGGGTTACTTCCATTACTATTAGAATGGATATAGTAAATATAGATCAAGATAGTCATGTTTTAGATAGTATTCCAATAACAAATCCTGAATCTAGTTTTATCACTTATCAGAATTATGATATTTTTAATACTAGTAAATAGTTTAATAATACTTATAGTAATGGTCAGATCATTTTGCAGATTACACAGCAAAATGGTTATGAGTTGAATTTAGATAATATAGAGTTTTGTATGAGTATTGTTGTTTTTAAAAGAACTTAATTAATTTCTTTTTAATCTATTATTTCTTTGCTTAATATGTCTTTATCTATTCCTAAAGAACAAAAACATGGTGTAGAGACACCTGTTATGCTTCCTTTTTATCAATATGTAAAATTAAGTCCAGTTGGTTCAGCAAGTGATGAAAATATTGGATCGATGTGTGAGAACTATTAAAGATATGTTTTATAGAAAAATTAATACATTGTCTGATGAAGAATTTGATAAAATTAACAATATTGAATCATTGTGTAATATAGTATATACTGTTGTAGATGATTACAATGCAAAACCACATTCTGCACTCAATAATTTAACTCCAAATGAAGTATTCAATGATTTTGAAGTCCAAGATAGATTGTATAAAGAATCCCATGCTAGAAACTTAAAGAAGCGTAAAAGTGATACTCATTTTAAAGCTGATGATTTTGTCAGAATAAAGGAACGTAGAGATAACAAACTTCAAAAAACTACTTATTATACAGATAAAGTATACCAAATACACATAGTTGAACCATTTTCATATTCTGTTAAGAACTTGGATGGAACAATACCTAAAGAATTTAATCCTAGAGATATAGGTTCATATAGATTCAAATCTCATAAAAGAGTACCAGTTAATAGTATTATAACAAATGGTATGTTTAGATTAAGACAAATTCATAGCATAAATAATGAAGCACAACCTATAGAACCAGATATTCAACCAGTACCAGAAGGCAGAAAAAGTAGATATGGTAGAGTATATAAGAAAAATTCGCTATTTAATGATTTCGTATAATTTTTTATGCTTTTATTTATGTTATTTTTTACATATTAAACAAACACCAATTTTCATCAAAGTAATGAATTCAAAGTGTTTTTCAAGTATATGAATTAAAGCATAAACCAGACAAATTTAAAGTATATATTAATACTTATAAGTTCTTCATCATCTTCTCAAACTCTTCAGCTTTTTTTCTTTTCTCTTCTTCAATTCTCTTCTTAAACTTTTCTTCCATTTTCTTTTCTAATTCATCGTTTTCTTTTTTCATCTTTTTTTCCATTTGTCTCTTTTGTTCTAATACCCATTTCTTTCTTAACTCTTCTTGTTGTCTCATATTCTCTTCTTCTTGAAGCATTCTAATAACAACTAATTCTTCTTTTCTTTTCTTTTCTGCTTCATCTTTTTTAGTTAATTCAGCATTAAAATACTTCAATTCAGCATCCAGTATATCAATATCAGTAAAATCAAGAAGTGTAGTATCAGACCTTTGTGACATTGGAGGTGTAAAGGTAGGACTTTGACAGTGTAGTATCTTTCACAATTGTACCAACTGGTTCATCAATCCTAAACATGGTGATATAATTGTCTATACAGACAAGAAGAAGAATTACGCAGATAACAACAAGAAAGGAATAATTAAAGAAGATAAAAAAACTAAAGATTTATATGGATTGTATACTATTAATATTTAAATTAATATAATTATATAGGATTGATGACCAAGCAATAAAACTTACTACATCTTCAGCATTTACAATAATACCTGTTACAAAAAGAAGTTAAATGCAGTCTATGGAACTATAGCTATAGGAGCAATTGATATTAAATTAGATTCATCATCACCATTAAAAGAAAGTATATTATAATATGTTAAATCTGTTAGAAATAAAATTGTAACAATGCAGTTGAATATTATAGATGTAAGATTTATATTGGATTTATATACTTATATAACAACTAAAAATAGGGATATTAATAGTATCTAACATATACAGAGAGTATCAAGTTAATACTGTGTGTCTGTACTCAACAGGGAGAAAAGAGTAAATTTCATCCCATTGAGTACAGACAAACAGTATTAAGCTTATAATATGTGTATGTAATACACATACTATAATACATTTATCTATATACTAATATCAAAAATTACTCAAAATATATAACATTACCAAAGTGAATTACAAAAGAAAGAGTAGTTATTGTATAATATAGTTTATTATTTATAATTACGAAATAATTTAAAAAGATATACAAAAATATAAACAATTACTTATGAAATTAACGATAAAAAAATAATTAAGGGGGTAAAAGAATTCAGGATTTACAACACATTTTTTTGTTTATCTCATCATCCAATTGAAATTTTTTGAAAATATTTTATATTATTAATAAGCATAATATGTATGAAATAAAAGTGAACTAATTGGTAAAATTCTTAAATCCTGAATAACCGATAATTTTCATTTTGAGTGTACATATAAAAAATGTCATATTAAGACATTTTTTACTCTAAAATAACTAACTCTGAACATCATGAATATCATATTAGTTTTCATTGAATCATTCTGCAATATAAATTTCTGCCATACGTGGAACAACAGGCATGTTATCATACTCAAGCCTTTTCATTCGAGCCAAGCCTATCGTACTTATATACACATTCAAGTATGTACATTTTCAGCAAACTAAATGCACATTTAGCTAATATATACTAAACTATAGTAGCTGAAATGATTAGAACAACATAATGTTGAAAATGTGCATAGTTATTTTATATTTACATCTATCTTCTTTTTTATCTTCTAACGACATAGTGTTTTCACACAAACATTTTTCAAGCATATTTTGTATGATATATATACTTTTTATAGAATGATAAAGAATATAAGAGAAATACATATTAGTCTTCTTATTATTTTTAAGATTATTATTAGAAAGAATAAAAATTGAAGAAGATTACTATGTATGTATTATTTAAGAAATTTATCTTTATATATGGTAATAAATAATATTTTATTATGATTTAGCTTTATATTACAAACACATTTTCAACTATCTACTTATATTCACATTATATTCACATTATACACTCTAATTCCTTCTTCTTTTCTCAAACTATTTTAGATAGAACCATACTTTTTCATATAAACAAACAATTTGCAGTATTTTCATACATTTTCTTATATTAATAATAACTACATATAAATTAAAATAAGGATGACATACAGTTTGCTATTATATTATTCTCTATCTCTTTCCTCCTTATATTAATTTATATGTAATCCTCATTAGTGATTCACATGTTAGAATCATTTAAAATAAGCAATTTGTTAGGTTCGTTGATTTATATTTGTGTAAAAGGTGAATTTTTCTTAGAAATATTAAGATTACCATTTATAATTCTCGCAGAATCCATTGGTAGTGGAGCTACAATCATTATGTTTTGTCTAATGTTAGGTTCGTTAGTTTATATAATGACAGCAGCTGGAGGAACAGTAGCATATGGTCGATGGGCAATAAAAGCCATCCATACTAAAGTTGGTGCTCAATTAGCAACAGCATTTCTAGGAGCAATTATATTTATCGATGATTACTTCTCTTGTATTGCAACAGGTACTGTGATGAAGCCAGTTACTGATTTAAATAAGATCTCAAGAGAGAAATTAGCTTACATTGTAGATGCAACAGGAGCAGCAATGTGTGTCATTATTCCAATATCAAGTTGGGCAGCTGTAATAGTCTCAGCAATGGAAGAATCAGAAATAGTTAAAAATGGAATGGTTCAATTCGTCAAAACAATTCCATACAATTTATATGGTGTATTGACAATAGTAATGGTAATAACAATCAGTATAACAGGAATTGATTATGGTCCAATGGCTGAAGCAGAGCAAAGAGCATTACACAAAGTAGAAGCACCTGAAACAGACGATAGAAGATTAAGTCAAGTAGAAGAGAGTGTAATAAAACAAGAAAAAGATTTAGCAACAGTAAAGATATCCACCAAAGGAAGAGTATTTGATTTATTAATTCCATTGATATTATTAATAATATTAGTGTTTATATTTATGATCTACAATGGTGGTGGTTTTGAAAGAAATGGTAAATCAATTGCTGATGTATTTGGAGATGGAGATTCAGCTACTTCATTATGTATGTCAAGTGGTGTATGTTTAGTTGTATGTATGTTGATGTATATCCCAAGAAAAATAATGACATTTGTTGATGTATTAGAAGGTGTGAAAGAAGGTATGAAGATGATGATGCCTACAATGATCATATTATGTTTGGCTTGGGCTATTGGATCTGTAGCTAAAGAGTATTTACAAACAGGTGTGTGGATTGGAGATGTAATACAAAAATCAAATTTCCCAAGTAGAATATTACCTTTTATTGTGTTTATATTCTCTGCAATTTTAGCATTTTCAATAGGTTCAGCTTGGGGTACCTTTGGTATATTAATTCCTATAATGAATGGTATTTGTGAAAGGGTATGTCCAGAATTACATACAATATGTTTAGCTGCTGTATTATCAGGTAGTATATTTGGCGATCATTGTTCTCCTATTTCTGATACTACAGTCATGTCTTCAACATCTAGTGATTGTGTTCATATGCAACATGTTGCTACACAATTGCCTTATGCATTAACAACTGCTTGTAGTTGTTCATTTGGATTTTTAATTGGTGGTCTTGCAGATGGTGTGTTGTATGTTACTTTGCCTGTTGGATTGGTTTGTCAAGCATTCTTTATTACATTGTTTTATCAGATGTATAAAAGAGGATATTTCAAGAAGATGAATTGTTGTAAACATAAATCAAAACTATCTGAAAATACAAGTAATACAACAAATAGTAATAGTAATATAGATGAAAATGTAATCCCAGCTCAAAGAAGTTTACCAGTTATTAGAAATGATAATAATCTTAATGAGAGATTACATGAGAATGTTAGTAATAATCCAGAAAAGGTAGTATAAATTATTTTGTTTTTTAAATTGTTTTGATAAGACTTTTTTACTCTTTTTATTTCCACAGAAAGAAGTTAGTAATTACAATATTATAAAGCGAATTATATGGCTTTTATCCAATTGTTTATTGTAACTACTGTTATTATTTGATTGTTCTTATTTCCATCCATCGATGTATATAAATACTTAAGTTTTTTAGACAACTCAACTAGTTGTAAGTAAAATTGAATTATTTCTATTTGGGTTGATTATTATTTTGCATAATACATCTCCACTCCCTTTTTTGTTTGGAATCATATAATTTTTTCCATATAATCTAATAATTGATTTCAATGCATTTTTATTACAATAGACAATATTATCAGAAAATGAACATCTACAAATATCAATATCATTGTAAACATATTCATTCCCTATTAACACCCAAATATCTAAAAATAAATATTCTGATTTAAACATCCAACAACTAGTATAACCATATTTTCCCCAATACTTACATGAATAATCGCTTTTTGATTTACTTATATTTTCTATGTACTCCTTGAACATAAATAAATATTCTATTCTTGTTTTATTACATATTTTATAATTAGGATTAGTATATATATTACATTTCTGAGGATAGTAGTGCAAATAATGATTACATTTAAATATGTGATAATTCATCCATATTGGTATAAGAATATCAACATCATGATCATTCTTTATTATTCCTTTGTTTCGAAAACTACCCAATTCAGAGCCAAATCCGAGAAAATATTTTACTTTCAATATGTGTAATACTTGAAAATATCCTTTTATTAAATTTGATTTATTAGTATCAAAATTAGTGGTTGTATTTATATTATACCACATGCACATTTGATTATCATTTACAAATAAAACAAAGATACATATGTTAATAAGTAAAAATAAATGAAATATGAAAATGATTATCAGAATCATTAACAATTTATAAAAATAATAGAGAGGAGTAATGTTGCTATATTTTTTATTATATTTATAACCATGATTTTCTATTCACTATTACCAATTTTTATAGTTTTATATACACGCTCAGTTTATTATTATTATTTGTAATAGAGTATATATAATCAATTAAATCACTATATTTTATATAATCACTATATATTTTAAACAACAAGAAGTAATTTAGACTGAATTTACTAATAATTGATGAAATTTTACTATAAATTGTTTTATACAATAGAAAGAATCTATTTTATTATATATTTCATTTGCAATAGTATTATTATCAATTACACATTCTTTTCTTTTATTTTTTGCATCTACACAACAAGGATATTGCAAGACAGTCACATTACACCATTTGCATATAATTCCGAAATTTACATCTTCTTTCCAAACATATGAATGATTTTTGCTTATTTCTTTATATATTTTATGTAATGATGATTGTGTTACAATTATTAATCCACCATATACATATGCTGGACTTACTTTATATGGATATTGAAAATAAGGTATGTAGCTTTTACTGTTTTTATTTCTGTTTACAGTAAATTTACCATTATAATGTCCAAATACATGGTTATTACTTATATTTATTCTGGTTAAAATATTGAATAACAAAGAATAATTGATTAAAACATCGTCATCTGTCTTAATGTAATAATGTAGATATTTAAAGATTCTATAGCAATACTTTATAGCCATGATAGACAAAATTGTCAAATTTAAATAACTATTTTGAAATGAAAACTGTACTAAATCATTAAAAGTAGAAGTTTCTTTATTTATTAATACTTTATCTTCATAATATGACGATCCCATAAAGAAAATGAATTTGCATTTTGTTTTAGCATTACAATAATTTTTGCTGATATATCTAAATGAAAATCTCTTCTTAAAATTATGAGGAGATGATAAAACAGCAATGATTATTTTTGGTTTGTAAAAACATTTTATATTTTTTACTACAGAAAAATCAATAATGTGTGGAAGGTTTAAATCTGTATCGTTAAAGGTGGTATAGTATTTTGCCTCATTTTTAATGATTTTTGTGAATGATTTATCTAATACTCTATATAATAAATAATTTAAAAACAAATTACCAATATCAATATTTAAATATTGAATATATACATACAATATTATACAAATTAATATAATTGCAATTATCATCAACTAATATTAAGTGTAATCCAATTGATGATAATCCCATTTCTATATCACATTAACATTATCATTATACTTGAAGCATTCATTTAAATATCATAATCTTTCAATAAATGCAAATGTGAAGATAATAATTTCATATTTTCATTTCCTATTTCATTTCCATTTTATTCAAGATTGGCTATTCCTAAAGTTCCGGAGGTAGTTATTGTCAACAGCACATTCTGTAATTTCTGGTTGCTGTGACTCCTCTTGTAGTGATCACCGATCGCTTATGAATGTTCTGTTGCTTGAAATTCCCAGAAATTACAGAAGATAAATAGATATACCGAAGAAGAACTATTCACCATCTTGATCTTATTAAGAAAAAAATAAAAATGTAGTTTTAAAATTGGCTTATTAATACAATATATATTGTATATTTTTAATTGGTAAATGACAATAGCGCAAAATATATTTATTGTTTTAATAGTTGGTTGTATTGCAGTTTGGAAGAAAAACAAATTATATAATATATACATAAATAGTAGATATATGGATGAATGGTTTGGACTAAATAATACTAAATATAAATGTGGAAATGTAAAATGTATTATAAATAATAACAATATGTATAACTATAATGCTGTTATGTATAATCGCTACATAAAATCATTATCTCAAAGAAAAAATAATCACATTTTAAATATAAAAATAAATGTAGAAGCATTAAGTAGATGGAAAAATATGCTATATATTAGCAGTGGAAGAGATAATTCATTTGATGTTTTGATTAGTTATAAACTTCTCATATCAAAACATCATTTCTCATATCCATATTATCATAATATTGTTCATATTATTAATGATGGAAAAGCATCTCTAAGATCAATTGATGATTTTATGAAAAGAAAAGATATTGTCTTTATTTATAGACAACCATACAAAAATAGAAATTTAATATGCCAAATGTTTAATAGAAAAATGAAAGTAGATATTTTTGGTCAAGCGTTTAAGAATCATCTTAAATGGCCTGATAACTTGCCCAATCAAAAATATTTACTTATTAAAAATTATAAATTCTGTTTAGCAATAGAAAATACTATTAATCAAGTTAAATGGGGACAAATGCATTCAGATACGATTGATGATGATTATGTAACAGAAAAACTATGGGATTGCATGAGAGGAGGATCAATTCCCATATATTTTGGAGCAAAAAATGTTGAGAAATTTTATCCAACTAATTTTTCAATTATTAATGCAAAAGATTTTAAAAATTATAGCGAATTAATAAATTATGTTTATTTAATTAGAAATGATAGAAAGATATTAAGTGAATATATAAATTGGCCTTACAATTATTCAAAAGATTGGTATAAAAATATGAAACATTACATATTTACGCCATGCAAATTTTGCAAATATATTAAAAATTATCACAAATTCTAGATTTTAAAATATGGTTGTTAATAGAAATTTTTACTCTTTTTATAAGGATTGTAATAATATATTCTCATGTACAATAAATTATGTTGACAGTATAAATATTTTTCTTTTACTCTATGTATTACATAATATAAAATATTGATATATTTGTCAATTTCTTATCTATTAGAAAAATAGGTTAATAAGAGTTACTCTAGTTACTTATTGTCAGTAGTATAATTGAACTATATTCTAAAAATAAGTTATGCTTTGCTTATGTTTCTATTCCTGGTGCTTCTATTCAAATACGTAAAATATCATCAACTGAAAGATTAAAAAATCTATTACAGTAATTTTAACAATTTGTTGATTTTATATAAATCATATATATATATATATATATATATATTACTTTAAGTTAACAATTTTGATGGCAATATTTTACTGAATGAGGTAATGCAATTATTGAAGAGTTATCAGCAAACATAGATAAACTAATATATCTTAAAGGAGCATCTCCCCATCTATAAATAAACTGTCCATAACTGTAATCAATTAAACTGGATAATAGAATCATTTCTTTACTTCTAAAAAATTTCATTTGACATATTTCAAAATTATTGTAATATAATAGGGCAGTTTTATTAAATGCTAAATAATACTTTTCTTTATCTTTTATATCTATATTCAATGCTTTTACAAAAGAAAAAATATATTGTTTTAATCCTTCTACTAATCTACCACAATCATTCATTATTTTATTGTGCATATAGACAATTCCTTCCCCCATTAAATTAAATAAATTTTGAGTAGTATTTAGTATTGATTCTGAATCAAGCCTCATATAAATATCAACATCACACAATATGGGATGAAAAAATATATTTTTAAAAAAGAATCTACACATATGTTGGTAATTCCATTTTCCTCTCTTCATATAGTTTGGTTTATGTGCTGATTGATTAAATTTATAAGGAAATGAGAAAAAAATTTCAGATATATCCACTACTATATATTTTATATCTTTATATAAAGTTGTTTTAGATATTCTTTCAGTAACAAAGAATATTAATTCATCATGATATTTTTGTATAAGAAATAAGTAGTTTCTATTTATAAACTTTTTAATTTCATCATATTTTAATAGTACAATTATTGCTTTCTTCCATCCCTTACATATCTGATTCATTTTGTACATACGATTTATATAATCTATTCTTTGATTGTATATATTAACAGAATTAATAAACAATTCTGATAAATTATCATTTCTGTTAAATGTAATCCTTGTAAAGATATAATTATTAAAAATATAATCATAGTATCTAACACAAATCACCATTAAAATAAAATATATAATAAATATATTTAACATTTATCAATTCTAAGGTTGTTTTAGTGAATTGGAAATTTTAAATGCAGAACCAGAGTGATTTATGGATTTTGAATGATTGACATAGTATATAAAAGATGTAGGAATAGATTTAGCTGTGATATACCAATCAATATGATGTGATATGTAAGGAGATAAAGATCTAAATGATAATTTACTATGTCTTTTAAATCTTGCAGTACTTTTTCTCATTCCAAATATTGTATCGATATCAGCTTCAATAAATGATACATAATAATTTCTATATAGAACATCATAATGATTGCTTTTAAGATATTTTGTTTCAAAATTATAAACTCTTTTATAGTCTGGAAATAGCATTGATATATCATTTATCATTAAAGATGGCCCAACTACATTAACCTTACAACTAGATAGAATTGTGCTATATAAATCAAACATATTGTTAGGAATATTGATTAGTATAATATCAACATCTGACAAGACATAATATTTATATTGTTTAAACTTCTTTAAATAGCAGCTTATTACATCAGGTACCTCTTTATCAATTGCATTTCTCCAATTTAATTCTTTTAATTTGTATATTTTAATATTATGAATTTTTTCAATAACATTGTAATATTCAAGTAAAGGTTTATATGTTGTGTAATGATCTAATATAATTATTTTAATTTGCATTTTTTTATCTAACTTTAACCAATACTTTAGAGAATAATACACAGCATAGTATCTATCTCTAGATAAAAGAAAAATTAATAGATTTTTTAGATTTACTTCCTTTAAGGGATATACACAATTCAATTTGTTTAGTACATTCATATGTAGTTGATCAAATTGTATTATTTGCTCATAATCATTTTGAGGATATATTCTATCAATATTATTGCTTTTAATTAACAAAAATATTAGCGTTATTAATAATGAAAATATAAAAAAGTATAATGTCAGAATAATAATTAATATTAAAACTAAAGTAATTACATATTCATTAATATTTCAGTCTTATATATATATATTTATATATATTTAGAATATCTAGTGTAATTTTTATTTTTGTATGTTTTATACTTTTTATATTTTCTAAGAAAAACACAAACATCTCTCATTCTATAAAGAAGGATATTTATACAAACAATCCATTCTATTATAATTTTTCAATACAACCTACTAATCAAATGTTCTTTAAACTAATATTCTATATAGTATCATCTTTTAATCATTTTGCACACAGAAAAAGAATAAAATCTACATGGGGCAGGATATGTTTAAAACTATCATGTAATTATAATTTTGTTATTGCTACAAAAGAAAATTTAAATACTATCAAAAAAGAAAGCAAAAATGATATTGTTGGTATTGATATTGTTGATAGTTACTATAATCTAACTATAATGACATGCAGTATTTACAGATTCTATACTAAAAAGAATATATGCTCAGATTATATAATAAAAAATGATGATGATATTATACCAAACATACCTTTAATTATAATATATATAAATATATATTTAAATAAACACATGATTAGTGGATTTTACTATCCACAAATGAAAGTTAGAAGATATGAAAATTCTTCTGTATTTTTACCTAAATCAATTTATCCATATAATATATTTCCTCATTTTGTAGCTGGAGGATTTGTTATAACTCCTAGTACATTTATTACTACAATTTATATAGAACTATTGAAAGAGAAAAGAATTATCTATAGAGAAGATATGCATATGGCAATTATATACAGAAAATTGAATTTAACATTTCAAAAGTTAAATAAGTATTATCATAGAAAGCAAAAGAGAATTACTTATCATATTATAACTAATGACATATGCTATCATGGAGTATTATATTAAAATATCACATTCATTTTGTTTTGAATAATATCCTAATACCATAGCAAGTATAAGAGTTTTGTATCCTTTTGATATAACTCTTCCATTATATTCACTATCTTCTGCTCTTTGAATTGATATATCTTCATTAAATTTTTCTTTATCAAAAAGACTTCTTTTTATAGTGATCCATCCGTTACTAATATGGTAGTGAATAGGAAGAAAATGACAACAACCCCATAATTGTACTTTATGTGCTTTTATTTTACTTCTATACAATTGTGTAATATATGAAGAATTTAAATAGAAATATTTACTTAATTCAGTTGGCAGTTCATTGTTTTCTTTTAGCAATGTGTAATTCCTTATATACATGTGCATAATTATATCATAACTATTATGCATATCTATAATATATCTTAATATTTTAATTCTATTTTTTGTCATTATATCATCTGCATCAAAATAGCTTATGTATGAGCATTTTGTAAATCTCGATCCAAAGTTCTTATTTGATGCTGAATTTCTATGATTTTTTCGATAATAAAGAGATACATTATATTTACAGTATGTATAAAATAATACATTTCTATCGTACTGACTATCAGATATAACAATTATTATTTCATTAGGATATTCTATACTTCTACATATCATATTTTCAATTTGTTTTTTACATTTAATCCACGTTAAGTAAGTTGAAGGTATAACTAATGATATGCAGTTATAGAAATTATCATATTTAGATATATAAATATAATAATTAAATAACTCAATAATTATAATTATTTTTACTGTAAATACAAACCAATTTTTCATAAATTATTATTTTTACTTAATAAATGTATTTCAATTGGATAGAATCCATGTACAAACATATTTTGTATTATATTACTTATTGCAGCTGAAATGTTGAGTTTAACATCTCTAACAATATACTGTGAAATATCAATTAATGATGCATTTAGGAACTTATAAATATATCCCAAAAATACATCTTCAATCCATATTTTTGGGTTTACATATTCAAATGAATCATTCATTAATTTCACTGTATTGTAAGGTATAATATATCCTACTCCTTGTAAATAAGATGGGTACATATTTTCTTTTACAATATCAATAGGTATATAATGACTATATTTTTTGTTTCTAATTACATATGTTTTAGATACTCTACCAATTGCATAATATTTAATACTTAAGTTAATATTCTTCAAATAGGATAATATCAACTTTAGATTAATATAAACATCCACGTCAGATTTTATTAGATATTTATATTTAACACGTAAAGACCATTGCAACATGTGAAGTGTTTGAAGGCTTAAATTAAAATATGAAGAATATTCATTAAATTGTAATATATCACCATATAGGAAAGATTCACGTTTTATTTTATGATTAACGCTTGAATTTAAACTTCTTGATGTAATATAAACAACTACTGTGTTATTTGTTTTATAAAAATTCTTTCTACTTAAGAATCTTTCATAAAATTCTTCTGGTCTACAATGAATAAACAAAATTACATCAACATTTAGACTATGTATAATAGGATAAGCAAGAACTGTATTATCTAATGGTAACTTAAACAAATGTTTCACAGGATGTCCGCCATATCCAATTTTTCTGTATAAAGACTTATTTCTTATGTAATTTATATCTTCAATTGTTTTACATTTAAAAAAATTGTTATATATATATACATCTCTGTTATATAACAACAATTCTTTCATAAATAATATCTCTCTATTACTATGCATTTTCATATAATAATCTAGCAATAATATTATACATATTGTAAGGAAATAAATTATATATAAATATAATATTAACATAGTATTTATGGATGATACAAATATAATATTTTATGAAATGTATTATTTATTTAATTTACATATTAGTTAATACTACTATATTTTTGCTTACATTTTATCATTTGTACAGAATTAAATACAATACCATATGTATAGTGGTTAGGATAAACAAAGTTACAACTAATCAGTTATCAAGATATATTACTTGGAGTATGGATTTTCCTGATCAGTATAAATTCTTTTTATTATCTATGAATAACATTAATTCTTCTCTATTGAACAAATCAAATATACTAAATATAGTTGTTTCCTTTAAGGAAATATTAATAACATATCCGAGTATTTCAGAATTAAAAGGTAATTGTAGTAGTTTTAAAAGTTCAAGATTGCTTTCATGGATTTCTCATTCTGAATCATTAATTATATTTTATAAAAAATTAAAGAAAGAATATGATTTTATGTGGGTAATAGAGCAAGATGTTGGTTATACAGGAAACTTATATAATTTTATAAAACATTATAGAAATAATCAGAAGGATCTTATTACAATAAATGTAGGAATAATAAATACAAATTGGGTATGGTTTTATTGTGCAACAGATAAATATATAAAAAGAAGATCTATCACTTTCACTTCTAGTAAAGGATATAATAATAGAGAGTATGTTCAAAGATGGTCAAAACGATATATATCAAAAATGATAGTTGATTTACAAAATAATTATCATTCTCAAACTGAAACAAGCACAATAGAATTAGTATATTACTATAATCTAACATATGAAGAAATACCTCACAAATATATTGGATCTCCTTTATGTGCTGGAATTTCATTAACAATAGAAATGTGGAATAATATTACCTTAAATAAGGAAAAAAGGAATAAATTCTTTCATCCTCTAAAATTTTAATGAAATGCTATATAGGTGATAATTTACATTTCTTTATTTAATGTTATTCTTTATATATTATATTATATTCATTATAATAATATCTATAAATTTTCACTCTATTATATTATTTAATATAGTACATAAATATATTTATACTAAACCAAACTCAGGTGGTTTGGGAAACAAATTATTAGGAATAAGCTCCTCATTAATTCTATCATTTCTAAGTGAAAGAAAATTAATATGTATATTTTTACTAACATATAATAGTATATAACTTAAATTCATTAAATAGAATTGTAATATTTAATAAACGCATTATAATAAAAGACAGAAAATTGAGAAATAAAAGCATCACTAGTTATAGATTTTCAGGATATCCATATTGCTTATCTTTTGCTAATATAATTAAAAAAATAATATACTCAGCAAGTCTTTATATAGAAATAACAAGTCATTATGATTTATTACCTCAATTACTAAATATACCTTTTATTAAAAAAATGATTATTAATTTAAATTTGCTGAACAGTAAAATAAAAGTAATAAGTGAAGAAATTGTATATATAAATTCACTTATATTCAAGAAATATATAAAAATAAAACGAATTAATAATATGCATCTAGAAAAGAACATTTATTATATAGGTAGTCACATAAGAATGGGAGATAATTGCATGAATCTGAATAAGACATGCAAGACTGATAATAAAACATTAATAAATTTAGTTAAATTATATTATAAAATATGCAATAGTAGAAAATGCAAATTGTTATTAAGTAGTGACAGTAAAATCTTTGTTTCTAGAGTGAAAAAGTATATAAAATATGTCATTAATTACAAAGAAGATTATCAAATAATGCATATTAATCATATTGACAATAATTATAATCATTCTCTATTAATATATGAAAAATTATTGGGTGATATTACTTTGTTATCAAATAGTGATTTTTTGATATTATCATCATATAGCACTTTTTCTTTAATTATTCTATACAATAATTACAATATAAATAAATCATATATAAAAATTGATGGAACAAAAAATATATACGATCCTCTTTACAACCAAATAAAAAATCAACTAAGTAAATGTAAATCATTAAAATGAAATATATTTTTAGATATGTATTATACTTTTTGTTTTCTATTTTTATGATAAATTACTTCTTATGTAATTATTGTTATAATTTAGTATATTTTAATTTTAAAAATGAATTAAATTCGAAACACAACAAAAAACAATTAATTTTGGCTATTGCTTTGAATTATAATTTAACTCATATGAGAAATTTTGTAGAATCATTAAATAGAACAGATTATTGCGGAGATACTATTTTCTTTACATTTTTAATACCAACAACATTAAAACAATATTTAAAAGATAAAAAAATTGTATTTATTGAACTAAATGATCATTTTCCTTTTTATCCTTATAACCATACACATTATCCTATTTCTAAATCAAACATATTAAAAGAATTAAATTATTATCAAGGTAAATCATTTGTTACTTACAGATACAATTTATACAAGTTATTTCTTACATATTATGGATATAGATACAATAGCATTCTTTTAACCGATGTAAGAGATGTCTTATTTCAACTAAATCCATTTAATTGGAATATAAATAGAGGAATATATTTTGTAGAAGAACATCCAAAAAGAAAAATAGGAGGAGATAAATCTAATATAATGTTTGTCAAAAAGTATAAACCTAACAAATATTTATACAATAACAAAGTTATAAACGGAGGAGTAGTATTTGCCACATATCCTGGTATAATATATTTTCTATCCGAATTACTTAATTATATATGCTCTTTTAACTGTAATGCTAACGATCAGGGAGGTATAAACGCATTTATAAGATGTAAAACTAATTTTCATTATCCTATTTACATACTTAATTCATCTCATTCACCTGTAAGAACATTAGCTTTGTGGTTGTTTGATTCTCCTTATTGTTGTCTACCTATTAATAATGTGATATATAATCAAGATTATTCCATACCTCATTTAATACACCAATATGATAGGGCAATAAAGGCTAATTATAGAAATAATTCTAATTTAAGATTATATTTGTCATATATTAAACATAATACAAAATGTTAAATATAATTATACTGTAAATAATAATAGTATAAACTTCAACCATCTCATAATTCATTTGAAAATATTTAATATATTTTATGATTAACTTTAACATATACATAGAATTTCACAATAAATGTTTTTATAATTTCATAATTCTTATTGAGTTAAGGGAAATAGTGAAAGAACTATGGGGTAAAATTACTTGTATAAAATCTGGAAAGAAATTAACAACATCATTATTCTTGCAAAATTTTGCAATTATATATGTAATATTGAATTAAACATATATAAACATGTAGAACAATATGATATTTGATTAAACAGTAGCTAAAAAACATTATATACATCCACCATTATTTGAAGATACTCATGCTTTTCCGCCAAAAAGAGAATCTGATATTATGTATGTAGATTATAATTCTCTATATCCTTCTACAGCATCATTGATGGGAGAACCATAAATCTATGCTAATGATTTAGTTATGGAGTCTTAAGCAATGTCAACTCAGGCATAATTCCTGAGATCACGTTTAAACTCCCTAGCAATTTAACCAAGAGTTACATCCAGTTCTATGTTGATAAGTCCAGCGATTGGAGATCAAGGTCTGCAACTAAATGGAGTTCATTTACTGTATGAAACTCCAAGGAAAAGCAACGATAAGTACAATCAGAAGGAAGCAAAAACACTGTTATTATAGTGTTAATTGAGGATATGTTATTTACATGTTTATTTATTATACTAATTATTTCTATATTTATATTTTTATCACCTAAATACATTAATAAAGAGAGTAGAATAATGTTAAAGTATAAGAATAGTCAATTTAATCAAGATTTATCTTTATACTATTATTTCTTTCAACAAAAAATGAATGGATTTTTTTATGAGATTGGTGCTTTTGATGGTATTAGTATTAGTAACACTTATTTTTTTGAAAAGAATTTTAATTGGCATGGTATTTTAATTGAAGGAGGAGAGAAAAACTGCAAAAGTTTAATGAATAACTCTTACTATAGAAATAATTCTATTATTATTTGTTCACCAATATGCAAATCACAATTTATAAATTATCACGAAGAAGGATATTCAGGATCAATTAATCATAGTAATATAACAAAAAATAGTATTATGTGCAACACAATAAAAAATATTACTAGTCAATATAATGTAAAACATATAGATTTATTTTCTTTGGATGTAGAAGGGAGTGAATTAGAAGTTTTACAAACATTTGATTTTAATGTAAAAGTATCTCATTGGATTATTGAATGGAATCATTTAAACAACCATGTAAAAAGAAATATCACTATGCTTTTAAATAATAACGGATATTATATAGATAAGAAATATGTTTCACCTATAGATATAGTATTTAGCAGAAAATAAAAATCTAAATAACCCTATAAAATTTCTTAAGTTTTACTATTTACCTCTTCAAGCAAGTAATAATTGAAGTCTTTACTTTTATAAAATTTCTATCTGTCTCATAGTGATTAGTGATAATATTTTTTTCTAATTAGTTGCATATATTAGTTTCATTTTTAAATATAACAAAATTGTTAAAGACCTTATATTTGATCTTTTTGATACTATGCAAGATTCATGGAATGAATATATTTTCCATTCCTTTAATATAGCATCTACTAAAAGAGAAGGATAAACAAAAGATATAGCTGCAGCTGAATAACATGTATTGATAAAAGTTCTGTTAAACGAGTACGTTGCCGTAAGTTAACAGAACATAAGTTAACAGAATATGCAAAATGGTATAATAGTTATACAATGGCATGAATGATTCTTTTTGTTATGCAATGCGGTATATTGTATAAGTAAGTTGCAAAACATTGTATGAGGGAAATGTTGTGCGCCGTTTGTCATAGTTGGCTGTTTGTGTACCAGATATTCTTAAAACAAACTAAATGTATATTTTTGGTTGTCCTGATGAAAAATCGTTACTTTTATACTTACTTTGTTATATGACCTACCTCTGCAGTATACTTTTTTGTTGATATAAATAATTTGAATATTTGCGCCGTTTGTTTTCTAGAAATTTTTGAAGCAAACTAAATGCATATTTAGCTAATATAAACTAAAATCCATTAGCTGAAATGATTAGAAAAACTTAATGTTGATCATAAGACATTTAAAATGAAAAAAGATAATTTAGAATCAAGCCTCACTCAAGCCTATATTTTGCATTTCTTTTTTTATATAGAAAGATTTAATAATAATTACATTCTAGTTATTACAGCTAATGTATTTTAGTCTATATTAGCTAAATATGCATTTAGTTTGCTTCAAAAATTTCTAGAAAACAAACGGCACAAATATTCAAACTATTTATATTAACAAAAAAGTATACTGCAGAGGTAGGTCATATAACAAAGTAAATATAAAAGTAACGATTTTTCATCAGGACAACCAAAAATATACATTTAGTTTGTTTTAAAAGTGTCTGGTAGACAAACGGCCAACTATGACAAAGGGCGCACAACAGGAAAATATTATCTAAACTTTATATATATTAGGTGCCTTCGGGATTGCTCCTACGAGAACATCTGCTACGGTGATTACTACTAGGAGCTTATAAGTGTTGGTCACTTCTGAAGTCTCTTGGCTACGCTGGTGACCTTATAAAGTTTTTCAATGGTACTGAAGAAACTGAATAACCGGAAATTTACAATTATTAACTAGAGAAATCAAGAAAGACTGCAAGCATTTCTATAAGATTTGTTAGGTTTCCAACCGTTCCTTTGAAGATATTCTGTGGTATACCAACTTTTATGTATGCAGGCATTGTCTTATAAGAAATAACATTGTCTCTGATGGTTTACCAATGGATGCTGTTGAATTAGAGGCGGTAAAGTTTTCTTTAAAAATCGACAATATCTAACTGAATTTATGCCCTTACTTACGCCATCTTTGGGTTCAAATGACTTCTGCATAACCATCAGATCAGTGAATCCATACTCTGAAAAGGCACCCCAGACCATAACACCTGCGTTTCCTTTGATCCTTTGCTTCCTAATAATAGGTTTTCCAGAGATAATCCATCCAACACTTTTAACATTTCTAAGTCTAATCATCGACTCATCTGAGAACATAATCGTCTTACAATCCAAGAATATGTTTTGAGATACTATCATTAATCTTTTTTCAACGTTCTTTTGGGTCAAGCATTTTTGAGTGTTTTGGTAGATTGAATTGTAATACCATTAACTTGACTTCTCAAGATATAATCTCTAACAGCTTGCCCACTAATGTTAGAGTTCAAAATATTTGGCTTTCTCCCTCTTTTAAGCTTAGGCGGTGAAATACTTGATATGGCTTTGGATGTCTTCAACCCCATAATTTGTAAGTACTTCCAAATAGTACTCTTGGTTCTTGCCATTTTTAAGGCAATTTCTCCAATACTACAAGATTGATTTACCAGAGCTCTAATTTTCTCTTTTATAGACTCTGTAACAGGAGTTTTTTTGACAGTGACTTTACATGGTAGTTTTGGGGATCTCATTTGCTCTAATTAGCGAGAAAGATCTAAATAAAGGGAATGAAAATTCAGACAAAACGACTATTTTTATTGAAATCAGCGCCATAAAGGAGTTATAAACTTTCCTTTTAAACTTATATTATATTTATTATATATACAGGTACATAGCATCTGAGCATGTGTTCAATCGATTGAACATGGGGTTTATAGAGGGTTTTCAACTATTCTAATTAAATATTATTATGCATCTTTGTGTCTCTTAATTATAAAAATAGTCTCAGCTTCATACATAACCTACATGCTAATTCAGTTAATTAGATTTCGAATGTTTCATGAACTAATAGTTTCAAAAAATTATATAATTTATTATTTATATGAGAAAAGAAAACATAGATTCCATCTAAACATAATTTATATAATTCAAATCATTCAAACTTGAGGTTTGCTTTGTGAAAATGTTTTGTTTATTTTTTCATTAAATAAACATATTATTACTAAAATAATTGGAGGTCCTGTCGCGCGCGATAAAGAAATCTGCGCGATAAAGGAGTGATAAACTTTCCTTTGAAACTAATACTATATTTATAATAAATACTACGTATACTTTACATACAATATGTTATATATATGATTTATGTTAAACGTGGCAATATCAGACAATAGAGTAGCATATATCATATTATAACATATATCAAAACTGCTTATATTAACTATGTATATTATAGAATATTATTATATAAATCAATTTTGATGTTGAGAAAATTTAAAAAATAATATCAAATTCCTTTTATTTTTTACACCCATATTTTTGTTTAAAAATTAAAATTTCTTTTTATTAAGAAATATTTTAGTACTTCTTAATATATGTGTAGATTAATATTACTGTAACATACTTATTAGGTATATAAAAAAGAAGAATAATAAATAGTTGTAAGAAAAATATACTACAGATATATTCACTTACATTTTGAAAATGACTATTTTCGCCATCTGCTAATAGGGTTTATTTACGTTTGATATAAGACCTAAATACAAAACAATCACATCTACATTTTAATAATATTCTTATAATACTATAATCTAAACATATACTTTTAAAATTACAAAAAAGAAAAGAGCTTGAGAAAATATTTGAAAAATGAAAAATAATTCAAAGAGTATAATTCATAATTAAAATATAGAAAGCATTCTTGAATTACAGGAATTATTACACTTATAAGGGTTAAATACACCAATAATACACTGTTATAATATATTCTATATATTCTATATATTTATATTATTTTTTTATAATCAATTCCGCTAAACAAATACACAAAATTGTTTAGTAATTATATATTGAAAAACAATATCACCTCTAAAATACCAAAATATGTAAGATTTGATAAATACAAAATACCTATCATTTATTATCATGAAAATATAAAACCAATATATAATAATACTATCCGTATAAGTGTATTTAAGAATTATACATCTGTAAATAATTTCATCCAAGCAGTTGAAGCAAATATTCATTTTGGAGTAGATTATATTTGTGATATATAAGACATCTTGAGTAATAAGACATTTGTTATATAATAAGAAAAGAATAATTCTAATTGTATTATATTATAGCTGGGTTCGATAAAGGGCGTCCTTTTCGAATTTTGCCCTATTTTTGCCCCTTTTTTTCAGCTGAAAAGAAGCCTGCCCCTTACTGCTCGGGCATAGTAATATTACCATGTGTTATGCTGTAGTATATTTTTTCTGATTTTTGTTATAACTTTTCCATATTATCATCTAGATATACTAACATATGTTAAAAAGGATATATTATTGTGTATTATAACATAATAGTCATCTACTTTTCTTATGATTATATAATATCATATCTTTATACATATATACTAATTTTATAGATTATACATACTGTATATCATATTCTGATATGCATATATATACATTATGTACATTTCAAGGTAATTGAAGTGACTGAACATAAATGTAATTTATATAATAAATAATTTTGTATATTACACATATATCATATAGATAATTAAGAAGTATAGAATGGGTATTTTCAGTTAATTAATAATCAATAGTACTTGTAATGATAATAACATAATATATTTCATAAACTAATAGAAAAACTATTTCGAATTATTATTTGGTATATTTTGTATACTACTTAATGTATATCAAGCAATTATTTGAATACTTAGAAAATGGATTGAGAATTTCGAGCTATCATTTTGCATTTCAATTTTATATGGGTAAAACGAGAGATGCTGTGTATAGATACTTTAATGAAGATGTTGTGTTAAAGAAACCCCTTGAAAAATACAACAGAATTCAATGCAGAATGTGCAAGGCAATGATTATTGCTCATTGCACTAATTTGAAACGTCATTACAAAAAGTATAAATATATTTATTATATATATTAAATTAGATGTAATGAAAAGCTAATCCAATCAAAACTTACAGAATTGAGATATGATTTCGTATCACAATATTATCGGAAGAAGATATACCAGAAATTAAAGAATGCTACAAGATTGCAAAATATATTTCCACAAATATACACTTATTATGCAAAGATTCATCTACATTAAATGATGGTTTCAGAATATTGACCAAAATCAAAAGAAAGTTAATGAAAAGGTCATCAAGTGAAAAAGAACTTATTAAAGACATTATAAAAAAAGAGACTAGACATGCAAACTACAGCATTTTAGCTCTATATGACTTTTTAGACATAAACAGTAAACATAAATTTTCAGACATGGAGAAGGATAATATATAAAGATATATAAGTATTAGCCTACAAGATTTAAACAACCTGTCTTAAACTTTGATTCTATGTAATATTTGTACTCATCTTCGATGTATTTCAATATATATCTTATCTCTGAGTATGTAAGTCTTGATTTTGATCCTGAAATTAAATGATATAATTTCGATTTTGTGGGAGCTCTGATTTTACCGTCTTTTCTGAAGCTTCTGATGATTACTTTGTTTGTCTAATTCTGTTAATTTGAATGGAACTGTTCTATGTTTAGGTTTTTTATTATCTTCCATAAAATAAAAATAGTGTCAATATTACTAATATTACCAATATTGACATTATTATTTTTTTTCAAAATGTTAGTCTCTAATCACCGTGTTTATTATTTAAATTCTGATATGGTGATGACTACAGGGACATTTGGAGTAGGGAATAGATACAAAAAGACCTAAGCCTTACCATCATTTGATCAAGATTATACTCATGTGTCGTTATTACACGCAGTTGTCCCTAATTCTTTCCCTACTATACAAGCAGAGACAAACGATACGTTTCAGTTCTTATTTACATGTGATTATGATAAAGAAGATGGCACAGCGCCAGAAAAACCCACAGTATGTGTATCAGTACAAATTCCTGAAGGTTTTTATGATGAGAATCAGATTCTTAAGTTAATCAATGATGGAATACGTTCAATAAAATATTTAGATTTCGAAATTCCTGATGATGATTTGTTTATAGTTAAGGATATACTATATACACCTGTAATAGAAGGTAATGGTGATTTATTTAAGCTAGATGATAAAGATGATGAACATACCAGACATTTAAAAATTGCAAGTAAAATGAATGCATTATATAGTTTAACAAAACCTATTTTTTGGATTTCAAAAATAGAAATAGTAACAAAAGATTTAGCCTACAAGATATTAGGTATTCCAAATAATAACTATTGGTTATGTTATGATAAATTTGTTCCAGGACCTCAAGAAACAGAAAAAGCATTAGCTGCATTTTCAGTAGATTTCCCATTTACTCAATTACCATATCGTCCATCGCTTATATGGGTTAGTGCGATATCCATTCGTTTAGATATTGTAAACATCATTCAAGATTCAAATGTGTTAGAAAATATACCAATAGCAAACCCTGAGTTACCATTCATTACATACCAGAACAATGACATTCTTAATACTAGTAAAATGTTCAATAATACTTATACCAATGGTCAAATTACAATTCAGATTACTCAACAAAATGGTTATGAACTCAATCTTGATAATATCGAGTTTAATTTAGATATTGTTGTCTTTAAAGTCTAATTTTTATTTTATTTTTATTTTGTGTTTCTGATGTCTCTAACTATCCCAAAAGAGCAAAAACACAGTGTAGACGTTCCAGCAATGATGGCCTTTTACCAGTATGTCAAGTTGACACCAATGGAAACTAAATCATTCTATCAACTTAAAGATAATACTTATTCAGATGAAATAAGGTTCGAATTAAGTGGTGAGAACATTATAAACCTTGCAAAGTCTTACATTCAATATGATATCGAAGTTGAAACTACTCCGCTTGCTAAAGCAGATGCATTTAAAAAAATTGATCTTAGTGGTAATGTAGCAGCTAGTGATAATATATATCCAAAGTATATAAAAGGAATGAAAGAAGGATTTGGATTAGCAGCATTTCGTTTATGTAATAATACAGGAACAGATCTAGTTAAGCTTGATGACAATTATGAACACTATAGAGTGTTTATGGATGAATTAGTGAGAAAAAGATCTGACATTTTTTATCAATCAAATTATTATGATGGAATTCAATTAAAATGGAATGATGAATACCATGATCATTTAATTCAAGATGAGAATGAATGGGAAATGGATAAAGATGGAGCTACACAACTTACAGTTACTGGATCAGAAGATAAATATCAACAGTATAAGAAGTCTAAAACTATTCATGTAAAGATGTTTTTAGGTAAATTTTACAATACATTTTTATCAATGAAAAGTGATGTATTCTTTGGAAAGAGAATGTATTTATGTTTCAATTTCCAACAAAGTCCTAAATTTGGACAAATTATGGGTTTTAATAATGATAAAGGCGCAGCTACAACAATAAACTGGCCTGCAGATGGAATAAGACCAGATTCAATTAAATTCAAGAATTTTTATTTCTATGCTTATTTGAATAAGGATACTCAATGTAATAACAATACAAGAAGTTACTGTTTATCTAAACCAATTCAGTTCAATGATGTAAAGTGTCATACATTAACAGTAAATCAAGGTGGATCTGGACAATTTAACTATTCCTTTACATTGAACAGTTCAAATGGACCATTCTTACGTTACATTATCTATAGACCATGGATCGAATGAACTCAAACAGGTGGAGGTCAAACAACAGAAAATAGATATGCAGTAATTCGTCCTCTTCTTCCTCTGATTCGTCCGATACTGATGATGATTCAGAATAATCCTCATAATGCTAGTAACTTAATTTTTATCATTCTTTTATTATTTTTTATGTTTGGTGGTCCCTTAAAAAAACAAGCTGTTTCAATAGACACAGGTGCTATAACTAAGTCTATTACAACGATAACAAACAATTTAGGTAAGAAAGCTGATGATGATAAAACAATTAGAGAAATGATGAAAGATGTTATTGCAGACGTAGCGACTAATAGAAATGAATTCAATAATGTGATTGGTAAGGCTTGGTTAGAACCAGATGAAAGAAATATATATGAGATGATTAAAAGTATTGTTGATGTGATAATTGGTGAGACTCTTATAGATAAATATGATGCTAGTTTATTTGCTATGGTTAGAGAATGTTATTATAATGCACCTGCAATAACTGATACTTTTGATATAGCAACCGGCATTCAATATAATATAGGATGGAATGAATGTCCTCATGATTGTATGTATAAATTTGTAAAAGATACATATAATGTAATCAAAGGAGATGATGAGAATAGATTAATAAAGAGAATAGATGATAGATTATACATGTATTTAAATGGTGAACTTACTTCCTTAACAAAATACATTTATGCAAGATTTGAAGCTTATGAACAATACTTGAAAATAGATATATTAAATTATTATAAGATGAACACTACCTATGTAACTCCTATGTTTTCAATTTCAACAAATACTGAGAGTCCTGTAATAACTACTTTTATTCAAAAGTTATTTGATAATTTAGATATTAGTAGTGAACCAGATCCTGATAAAGATAATCAAGTATTCAGTGTTGATTTAGTATTTCAAACAAACAGTGGTAAATTTCAGACGTTAGAACTATTTCAATATCCTAATGGTGATACAAATTGTATTATTTTAGCATACAAAGGAAGTATTCCTAAAGAATTTGAAACTAATTGTATGTTAGTGCCTCAATCAATTATATTACCCTATAAAAAAAGAGTAGCTGGATTTTAATTCAATATAATTTTAATTAATCTTCTTTGTTTCATTTTTTTTGTTGTTGTTTACTTGGGTTGTTGTTGTTGTTGTTGTTGTTGTTGAGCAATTTGAGAACTTGAAACAAATGGATTATAACCAGTGCTATTGCTAGTGTATGGTATTGTTGGTGGTTGAAATGCCATTGTGACTGATTGATTAACTACTGGTTGTTGTTGTTGTTGTTGTTGTTGTACATCTGTAGATGGTACTGGAATATCTTCAACTGGTGCAAAACTTGAATATATTTCAAATTTAGGTAAAACAGTATAATACGGAGTATTGTTCTGCATTGATGATAAAACCATACACTGTCTAATTCTTACTTCAAAATCACAATACTTCAATAAGTGAGAAGTTGGATCACTGATAATGTTGTTCCATGCAGTACATTTCAGTTGATTGTTATCATTATCTAATGGAATTACTAAATTTAATCCAAATTGCTGATAGGAATTCTTCATTTTAATATCTTCTGTAAATTTAATTGTTGATTCGACACAAACATTTTTAATAGTCTCCTTTACTTGAGCATTGAAATCCATAATCGGCTGACGATTAAATAGTAAATATCTAGCAGGAGTGAAAGTAATGTAATGACATTTGCCAGACTTAGCTAATTCTGCTCTAAGCATATACCCTCTAAACTTGACATACATGTTATCTGAAGGATTGAAAGTGATAAAATTGACTCCGTTTTCTATTTTTGATGACATGATTATTATGATTATTAGATATCCAATAAAATGTTAGAATTAAGATTTTATATCCGTTTCATGCATTTTATGGTTCGAAGTTTGAGGCGCGAATATGCTAATTAGCGGTTTTTTAATAGAATATTTTCATAACCCTTCTTCAACATAAATGGATTCAGATAGTATATTTGTAATAGAGCAGAGAGCTAAGAAACCAGTATATTTATTTGTTAAAGAAATCAATGTGCTTAGAGCATTTATTGAAACTATCCTAGGTTTAATTAAGACTGCAGCTCAAAACTATATCATATGTAAGAATGAAGACATTACCAAATTTAATAGTGTATCTCAATTATTGTTAGGACATATTAATAAGTATGCTAATAAGATGAGAAAGCCAGTTCCAGACACAATAGTAGTTGAAGCTCAGAATCTATTCGATTGGTTTGTAAAATTGGTTAAACAATATGCTGTAAACTTACAGATGCCTCCTCCTAAGTATCATATTAACGAGTATGGTTCAGTTATCAAAGTGTTGTTGGAAGAATTAGATCTTTACACAAAAATCAAAGAAACCAAATAATTAATTAAAAGCATTTACATATACTATATTAACTAAAGAACTATAGAAATTGAAACATGTTTTTTCAAATTGGGTAAATAAGTAAACTTTGAAATACAATTTCTGGTTAGCTTCCAAGTGCCAGTTATCTCTAAAATACTGATTGTACATAATGAGTAATCTTCTTATTGCACCTACTATTGTACTATAAGGAACTGATTGATTTTCTGTAAGATCTATAATTAAATCTATTTCTTTACATAATGAATCTGCTTGATTTGCTGTTAAACTATTCAATGTTCTAAGACTTGGTTTGAATTTCGATAAAGATAACTTAAATAATTCCAATGTATATTGTATTTCTTCAATACTAGCAATTACTCTTGAACCTTCAATACATATTGGTAATCTACTCTCTGCATGGCTTTCTAAAACATCTATAGGATCTTCATTTGAAGGAGCAGGTCTTTTATTTTCTGGATCGTCTCTAATTATAAGTATTGGTGATCTAGCTGGAGGTGCAGGAGGTGGAGGTAAAGGTAATGGTATAGATTCTGTTTTTATGGGTATATTACTCATAAACAATAAGTAAAAAATAAAAAAAGAATTAATTAATTAATTAGTTCAAGAATCACTTAACACTTCTTCCTCTTGATTATCAAAGGAATTGCTTCCGTTGGTTTGTTTGTTAGGCTTGATTAAATGCTTTCTTTTTTTAGGGTTTAAACTGTCTAATGAATCTGATATAGCAGTCATAATCTTTCTTTTAGTTGTACATATCTCTGAGCTAGCATTCTGATTCAAAATGTCTTCTAAGTCTTCGTCATTTTCCCAATCACTTAAATCTGTTTCATCTTCTTCCATAGTGTAGTCCTCATCGTCATCATCACTATCTACAATAAAGCCTTTCAAGTTTCCTTCACTATCGGCATCAGAAGCATTAGCATCATCTTCTTCCTCATCCTCACTATCTGTACACTCTGCCTCTCCATATAAATAATTGTAGACGTCTTCTAACTCTCTCTTTCTCTTTTTGGCAGATCTTTCTTTATCATCTCGTTTTTGCTCCTCTTTTTGCTCCTTCTCAGCATCGCTAACATCATCGTCTATAATCTGAAGAATGTGAATTGTTTTTGAGTTGCTCATAGCACAAAACAAAATTTAAAATAATAAAACGAATATATTTTTAATAATTATGTTAAGCATTCATAAGACCAATGTTATTATAAGCATATGGATTATAAGCAGGTTTAGCATTATTATTGCTATCTGTTTGAGGTGTAGGAGGTGGTGGTGGTGGTGGTGGTTGCTGAACTACTTGAGGTTGCTGAACTGGTTGTGGATCTATTTCATTGATTGCTTCTTGGAATGAAAAACCATTGATACTGTTTAGCATAGATTTAGCTTCTGGCGGTAACTTATTCAATGTAGAATATAATTCTTGATCAGCTTGGGTCTCTTGTTCTGTCTGAGAAGGCTGTTGTTTATATATAGGATGTTGAGCATCTAACTGTGTAGTTATACCACCTGAAAAAGTTCTTTGAGGAATAGGTCCGTCTGACATAATTTTTTTATTTTATGGTCAATGTAATGTCAATAATGTCAATATAGTAATTATTTGTAATATTATTATGCCTAAGAAAAGTAAAAAGAAATAACGCAAGTGTGTTGTAGGAAAAGGTTTCTGGGGAGATTTAAATAAAGGACTTAAAGAAACTAAAGCAATATCAACTGGTTTAAGTATGATTCCAGGATGGGCTGGTAAACTTACTGGTGGTATTGCCAAGTTATTAGGTTATGGTCGTAGAAGGCATAGAAAGAGTAGAAGAGGTGGTATGATGAATCCAAAATATGATTTAGTGGGTGGACCAAAATCACTCGAACCATACTTGAAATGGAAAGCAAGTCATAGTGGTAGTGGTCTTTCAATAGCTAGAAAAAATTGGATTAAAGGACCTGGTGGAACTTATAAAGGAAATAAAGGTTCAGGAAGACGTCGTCATAGAAAAAGCAGTCATAGTGGTAATAATGCACTTAATCGTTATCCTGATAATAAGATAAGAGTACTTTAGTACTTTAATTTTTTGTTTTTTATTCTTTGTTGTTTATTGGTTTTTAATATATTATCATAATGGTTTTAGGTGGTAGAAGACATAGAAGACATCGAAGAAGACACAAAGGTGGTTCGTTAAAATCATTGTGGGGAAAAGCTAAAAATTGGGGAAAGAAAGCATACGATTGGGCTAGAGAACACAAGATAGGTTCAAAGATCGCAAGAGAGTTTGGTAAAGATAATATCGCAGATGCATTAGAAAAGGTGGGATTCGGTAGACGTAGAAGAAGACATGGAAGAAGAGGAGGAGCTAGAATGCCATTCAATGGAGGAGGTAGTAATCAGCAAGCGTTACTAAATGCATACTTAAAAACAAAAGTTGCACGTATGTAATTTACCTTAACAAAATGACATAATTACATAAATATTATTATTATTATTAAATTTTGTGTTTTTGGCGGGCTTTTAAAATTTGCATAGAAATAAATGAGTGAATCAGAATCTAATGATTATTCTAGTGATACAAGTTCAGTCACATCAACTGAGAGTGAGTTAGAAGACAAACTTCCTGAATTGAAATCAACTTCAAGAATCGATCCTAGTGAACCAAGTGAAGAGATGATTAAACAGTTCTTAATGAAGAGTTCACCAAAGAAAGTATATAAGATGCTCACAAGTGAAGATGACGATGATAGTGATAGAAAACATAGTAAACATAAGAGACATCGTTCAAGATCACCTACTACAAAAAGAAGATCAAAGAAAGACAAAGATGCTTTAGATGAACCAGTAAAAGGTAAAGGTAAACGGAGATCTAAAGATAGTGGGGATACATTACCACCACCAAGCAGAATGACTAAAGCAGAATTACAGATTGCTTTAAAAGAAGAAAGAGATAAGAATGCTAGATTAATGAAGAAATTAGAGAAAGGATCTAATCCAATAAAGAAAGAACGTAAACCAAAAGATACTAGTAAAGAAGATGAGCCAGAAGAAGATGAATCAAAACCTTTAGGTAATGATATTATGGGAAGACCAATACAAGGCGAGCCTATCGAGCCTATTTATGTTAAGTAATAATTATCATAATAACTATACACTTCATATTTTGTTTGTTTTATAATGGTTACAAAAAATCAGTTAAAAAAGCTCTTAGAGAAGCGGATTAAAAGTGTATCAAGAAAGAAAAGAAGAAAGCATAGTTTTAAAGGTCATAACAAGTATTATCAATCACTTTACAGCAAATTCTATAATGACACTACCAATGATGTTCTAAGTAAAAGAATAGGATCAAGAAACACTGAATTGGATGAAATAAAACAATATATAGGTAAATTAAACGAACAAAAAGCAATTTCAAAAAATAAAGATGCATTTGATGAAAAAATAATGGATCTTACTTCTCAACAAAAACTATTAGAGAGACAAAATGCAGTAGATCAACAACTAGCTAGTTCTCTTAGATTAGGTAATAGTATGGCAAATCCAATTGCAAGAAGTTATAGAGAACTTGATGATCAACACTTATTTGGTTCTGCTATCTATGCTAATTCAAATAGACCTGATTATAATGCTATGGCAAGACAACAAGCTGAAGCAAAAATGAAGATGGCACAAATTATGAGTGATCCTGTTAACCAAATGAAGATGCAGATGCAAATGGTATAATATTAACATTCTAATATATTATCTTTAGTAGAGAAATAAAGCACTGAGACGTAATTTAATGAAACAAAAAATAGATCATTAAAAAATGTTTCCTAGATTATTAAAGTATTTTAAAGGTGTTATACTGTGGGATGAACTAAGCAAAATAGGTCAACTATATAAAAATGATGATGTTTGGTGTGTTATACTTTGTACTACTACAACTAAAGATCCTGTAAGTAAAATAGGTCATTGGGTTAGATTATGTGTTAACAATAATACTAGAAGAAAGACACAATTATTAGTGAAATTGTATACCAAATTGTTTACACACAATAATAAAAGAAAAAGAATAAAAATTATATAGTTTTAAATTTTGTTTCTAAAATTTTGGAGGTCTTGGAGGTAAAGGAGGTGGAACCTTTGGTTTTAAAACTAGATTAATGAACCTTTGGTTTGTCCTTATTGTCCCTTTTATGCTTACAATCACAAATCATTTGCAAATCACAAAACAGTAAATTGTCAAAATCCTAATAATGTAATAAGGATCTTTCCTGATAAAGATAGTGATGAAGCATTTATGAAATTTGAACATTCCAATAGAGAGGATATGATTCCTGTTGTTATATATTACGATACAGAAGCATATATTGTCCCTATTGATAATTCTCAGGAAAAGACAAAAACATTAAGATCCTTCAAAAATGAACATAAGTTAAAATCATATTGTTTATATATTGAAAGTAAAATTCCTCAAATAAAATCTACAACAGTATTAAATTTTAAAAAATCAGAAGATGAAAATTTAGAAAAGGAATTTATAGAGGATATTATGGCAATATATAAAGATGTAAAGCATTTATATAACATAATAAATTTATATCCTAAAAAATGGGATGAGAATAAGGAAGATTTAGCTATTCATATGAGTAAAACATTTTGTGATTTTTGCAAAAAACCTTTTACTCCTTTTGATCCAAAAGTCCTCCATCATAATCATTTCACAGGAAAGTACATTGCTTCAATTCATTCCAAAGAGAACTTATCAATAAAAGTAAAAGGATACAAGATTCCTATAATAGGTCATAACGCTATGAGATATGACCAACATTTCATCATAAGAGAACTTGCAGAAATTGCTAAGCAGACTGGTTTAAAATTGTATATCCTTCCTTTTACTAATGAAAATTATAAAGCTATATTCTTTGATAGATTAATGTTCATTGATTCAATCCATTGAAAAGTATCTTCTTCAGAAAAACTTCTTTCCTTATGATAATCAATTTAAGGAATTGAAGATTGAGGATTTCTATTCAAGTTTATCCAATTCAACAATGACAGAAGAGGAATATAAGTTTGCAATGGAAGTGAATAACATTTTGTTTGAAGGAAAAACTTCTATAGGAGAATATTGTAATTTCTATTTAAGTATTGATGTTTATATCCTATGTTCAGTATTTGAGGATTTTAGACAAAACATCTTTAATCACTTTCAAATTGATCCTTGTTGGTATGTATCAATTCCTAGTTTATCCTTGGATTTGTTCTTGAAAGAAAGTTCAGTTAAGATAGTTCTTAATGGATTATATGGAGGATTATCCTATATAGGAAAGAGGAAAGAAGATGCTAATAATTTCTATATGAAGGATTATGATCCAAAGAAACCTTCAAAGTTTACTATTTATCAGGATATGAATTCCTTATATCCTTCAGTAATGTATTTATGCAAACTTCCTATAAGGAATTATCATCTTTATTGTTATGAAGATCCTGGTTGTCCTAAACTTCATGAGATATTAGATTCTACTAAATTCTATGATAAGAATGATTCCTTTGAAACTACAGGATATATGTTAGAAGTGGATATAGAGCCTATTTCCTATTATAAGAAATATTTAAGAGAATATCCTATTCTACCTTCAAGAAGGAAGATTAACTATGATGAATTGTCAGATATACAAAAAGAAAAATTAGAAGTATTATACTCTCAAAAAGAGGATGATCAGAAAAATCCTGATGTTCATAAATATGTTTCCTCTGAAAAGCTAGTTACTGACTTATTGCCTAAAGAACATTATGTCATCCATTATCAGAATCTCAAATTTGTAGTTGATCATGGATATAGAGTAACAAAAGTATATAAAGTACTAACATTCTTGGAAAGTAAACATATGTCTAAACATATTGATCAATTAAAGGATATGAGAGTTCATGCGAAGGAAATGCATCAAACATCTACTGCTAATATTATGAAGAAATTACTTAATTCACTAGAAGATGTTAGACTCTTAATGACAGTTACTGACAGTCTCCTCTTTTCTGTAAAGACTAAGGATATTTATTGGAATTTCAATCATCTTCAAAAATGTATAGATGGAAGTAATCTGAATATTCCTCCTTTCAGTAATTACTACAAATGGGATTCATTATCATGTAAACCAGGAACATTAAATAAACTCAAGTTTGAGGAACTGTCATCACTAAGTATAGAGGATTGAAATCCAAATGTTATTATTATGAAAAGGAATGTGTTAATGATGGTACACTAAAATCCTCTTTCCTCTTTCAGAGAGGATATAAAAATCCTCTTATAAATCCTCTTAAAAAGAGGATTTTTAAAGGAGGAATTTATAACTCATGTAATCATATTAATATATTTATTACCTGATTTTAGATTTAATATAACAATCATCCTTACTCAACTTGTTTATCAAATGTTGTATATGGTTTTTATACTTATTACACTTGATTTTTTGTGATGAGTCAATTTAAACATCGTTATAAGTTGAATATAATTTTAGGTTACAATAATGAGTTTGATAAAGAGTGCATACACTAGTTATATGATTTTTTAAAGTATTATGGAAATGATATGTCTTACTAGTTTATAAAAGAAGATCCACAAGATCATGAAATTGCTGGTTTGTTCGTTAAATTAAGAAACATAAAAGAAAAAGCAATAATCTATTACAGTGTGAAAAATGAAAAAGTCATAAAAAGATTTGATTATCTTCATACAATTAATTCAAATGATATGTTTCAAGAAGTGGAGAGAGTAATATGATCTAATATGCTGTTCGTTAAATTAGATGGGATTATAGCTGATTTTGATAGTCCTTCAACAGGAACAGTAGATCCATCAGTTCCAACCACTACAGCTACAGCAGCACCCCAACAGAAGCTGCTCCAGGAGCAATAAACTCTATATTTCTTATATTCTATTAATTATTTTTAATTCTTGGGTATATAATAAAAAGCAACTACACAATTTAAAAATATGAATAATTTGAATTACACTATTGTTCATCTTTATAAATATATAATAAAATATGAAATTAAGTAATTACATGTGATTATATATAAATGTAAATCACTTAATAAGCATTTGAATTATAATAATTTTGTTTCATTCCAATATAGATAATATAGTTAAAAATCGATTCCGTCATATGGGGACTTCAATTTCATTCGTTTCAATTCTATTATGATATGGGATAAATTACATTCATTTATTGTTCATTTATATGAATAAATTACATTATTGTTCATCTTTATAATTATATAATAAAATTATATAAAAGTCGAAATTATAGAAATTCAATATTTAATGTATCTCATTTTTATAAAATCTTAAAGTAACAGTCTATAATATACGCCATTAGTTATAAACTATGGACAAGCATTGCAAGATAAGTACAACTCAACCATCTCTAAGTCTTCTGGATCTTGTTGTGAACCTAACTTACCAAAGAAAGTTTCTTCGCTGTAACATATCCTGGTTGAGCTGTAGAAGTAGATGTTGTTGAAGCAGTTGTAGTTGCTGGACCAGAAGGTGGTGGCATTGTTCCTCCATAAACTGGATATGGTGGTGGTAATGGATAATACATTGGTGGCATCATGGGTTGATTACCTGGAGCTGTACCTTGTGGTGGCTGTTGTTGAGGTGGATTAATATATCCATAAGGATAATAACCATAAGGGTATCCTGAATACATAATAAAACCTTAAAATTCTTAGAACTAGAAATAGATAAGATATATACTTATTAATTGGCTACGACGTTCGGCTATCCAATAATATTGTTAATTCAATAGCTAGTTTGATTTGAGCAATTCCCCTATAAGAAAAAAGAGATTTCAAAAATATATTCATTTCATTAAAAAATCGTTACATATTTAAAAAATCAGAATTATGAGACAATCAGTATACAAATGGGATTTGGATCAAGTGTACAGGCACACTGAAGAATGGGTAAGTAGATTTGAAGAGATAGCAGCACGCATTGAGAAAGATGGTACACAATTCATCAGTTTAGTCAAAATTGGTGTCGTACAGGACTTGTCAGATTATAATTTGGTACTTTTTAAAGCGTTCATCGAGGATTGTATTGAGAAGATCCAGGCTTATGCTAAAAGACTAATGGTACGAAACAAATTATGCTGGATTAGAGATCGTATAAGAATGTGGTGGGGAATCTTGAAGATGTTCTCTAAAACTTGGATAATGGATGAGGTACAGATACTGGGAGATGATTTAATAAGAAAAGACCAGGAAATGGTAGAGCAAGCTATTCATTGGCAATACATGATAAGCCATCCTGAAGATGCAGCTAAAGTAAGATTGTGCAAAATAGAATTGAGGCTTGATCAATACTAGTGGTCTAGCTTGGTGGCACAGCATTCGAGCCTAATGGTCTGTAGACCTTACTATATACTATTATCATGATCAATGCTTTGTTAAATCTTTTCACTTCTTGTAGTTATTCAAATCATCTTCTCTTATATCTTGAAATGGTATGACTTGATTCCTTCTATGCCTTCTTCTATGTCTTATTCTGTTCATATCAATTGGCGCATTATCTTCATCTTCTTCATCTTCATAATCATCATCTGTTGGTTCATCATTTGAATTGTTAACTTGAGGTTGTAATTGCATATATATAACAATATATAAATTAAAGAATAATTCAAATAAAATTATGTTTTAATATTTCTCAACAATTATAAAACATAATGCAACCTAAAGATGGTAGCAATGTTTTAAGTAATTAGCCAAAATAAATGCAAATAATATGAAAGAAACCTTCCTAACCATCGTCATTATATCATTTAAATATAATAGTAAAAAGTTCATAATAACATATATATAGTTTAAACAATATATAAATTAGTTTAAAAATTATGTAATTGACCAAGTTCACTCTTCAAATTTACCAAAATAATTACCATCTACCTCCATTTAGTTAATTACATGTTACATTATCAATAATGAATATTGTTGTGCGCCGTTTGTCAGAGTTGGCCGTTTGTCTACCAGACACTTTTAAAACAAACTAAATACACAATTACACTTCTTTTAATGAAAAATTGTTACTTTTATACTTACTTTGTCATATAACCTACATCTATGAGTAACTATTAATTGTCATAATATTGAATAAAAACTATCAAAATATATTCTAGAAATTATGTATATTCCAAATTATATGTTTTTATTGACATATAATGTCTAAATGAGAAGTGTCAGTTACACAGGAATTAAGAATAATACCCCTTCTGACGTCATTTTTAATTTTGTTAATAATATATTTTCTGATTTCAATTTTGTTATATTTGTTAATAATATATTATGATTATCTCATATATGAAATATGAGAAATCAAAAGTGTCTCCTAGACAAACGGCGTGAGAAGATTTAGAAATACGCCGTTTGTCTAGGAGACATTTTTCACTTCTCAATTTTCTTCTGTAACTTATGTGTATCATTTCATAATCATTGATACTATTATATAAAACAAAAAACAACACATAAATTATAACTTTGTAATTTATACAAAAGAAGCTAAGTGTTAATAATATAATGTAATTGGCTACACGCTGAAATGAATGATTTTTATAGAAGGTATTGAAATATGAAATAAATTAATTTGTTGTAGCTTTGAAATTCATGTCGATTAAAGATTGTATTTCTGTTTATATTGTAGATATTAACTTTGTAACTAAAATTATAGATTTAAATGAAAACCATGTGCATATAAAACAAGTGTTTATATCAAAATATTGATTTTCGTACAAATAAGGGGGTAAGAAAATTCAAGTTTTAGTTACATTTTTTTATTTATATCAACAACAGAAGTGAGTTGTAAGCTAATATTTTATATTATTCATGTACTTAATATGTATTAATAGATTATGTAAAAATATTTGTTACATAGACTAATTAAGTCATATCGTGACATGTCTATCATATACAAAATGTTAATATAAAAGTAACAATTTTTCATTAAAAGAAGTGTAATTGTGTATTTAGTTTGTTTTAAAAGTGTCTGGTAGACAAACGGCCAACTATGACAAACGGCGCACAACAAATATTATTCATATATTTTTGATAAATATGATGATTTAATTATGTTTATAATCATGATAGCTACCTTATAATATAATTATGTTAATAATTGGTAATATAAGTTACTTCTCTATATAATTAAAATAATAATTACATAATATGGTAAAATCAAGTAAGTCTATAATATATAGAGAACTAAATATATACATAGTTGATTTGTGGCTTCCTCTTCCATTTAACCATCGTAGTAGCATAACCTTTAACAAAATATTTTTTTATACAACTTTAATAGGGTAAATTATAAACACAACAAACAAAAATACTAAAACAAAAAAATAATAAACGTCTATAAAAACGGATATGTTTGTCACTTTATTTAGGAAATTTATAGTAGATTATGTAAAAAAAATGTTACATAGACTAATTAAGTCATATCGTGACATGTCTATCATATACAAAATGTTAATATAAAAGTAACAATTTTTCATTAAAAGAAGTGTAATTGTGTATTTAGTTTGTTTTAAAAGTGTCTGGTAGACAAGCGGCCAACACTAACAAACGGCGCACAACAACATATTTATAACCCTAAATATTACAGTAGATAACAATTACATTTATATGACATAGAATAATGTTGCTTAACCCAGCGCCATGAGGAGCAACTATATATTTTGCTCTTCCAAATATTAACAATGTTTCAATGAAATTATTATCAGGATATAATTGTGTAATTGTATAGTTAGAAAATATAGATTTCAGTAAATTAAAATAATATAATTTCTTACTGATCTACTATAAGTTATTACTATCATATCTTGAGATTGACTATAATTCCTTTCTTAAATATAAAAGTGCTATAATTCCTGATACTTTCCTGCATTTACTGTTGGTTACCTCAGGATGATGAATTTAATCACGCTTTGAAGTCTCTTTGCTAAGCTGGTGAATTTACAATCTGTTTAGCTTCATGGAGAGGACGATGAAGAGGCCACTTATCCCATTCACTCAATCAAGGTTCTATTATGATACGTGGCTTCAACTTATCAAGGAATCGCTGGACTACTGTGAACTTCATTGCAACCTGGTTGATGCTACCAGACTGAAGCGCCTTTACGAGATCGATATTCCTAAGTACGAGATGACTTCGTGGTACCTATCAAGAGTGTTGATCATATGGATGTCGCTTAGTTGAAGCTGGATAGTTGGAATCACCAGGAGAAGTCAATTCACGATTTCCTAGGAGTTCATATACTTCTCAAGGTAAGAGTTGACTATGAGATGTGTTCTTTTAACAATTGAAATTGATAGTGTTGTTTTTTTAACAATTTTTGTAAGCAATAATAAAAGCTATTCATTAAGCAAGTTGCAAACGCTGTATAAAATCGAATAAACTAAATCTAATCTTTGTATAAAATATATATTTTAGCAAAATGGTATATTAATTAAACAAATGTGGTTAAGTATAATTATTATGAATTCGGTTATACAAAAATTGAATAATAAAAGAACTAATCTCATATTTATTATATTTATTATATTCACTTACTGTATTTACATTAATGACAAATCAGTATATAATATTAATAAGAAATTTATAATCACTGAAATAATAAATTACGGTTTAGCAAATAGATTAAATTGTATTTCTTCTACTTTAATTATGTCTTTATTATGTAAGAGAAAAATGTTAAGTATTTTTTAAATTATATATTGTAGTATATCGTTACGAACTAATTAAATCATTTATTGTTATAAAACACAATGTTTATATTATAGAAAACGAAAGTTATTATTTGAATAGGAAAACATTTATATCAAAAAAGCTATGTGAAAATCCTTGCTCTTTTTATAGAAAGATGTATAGTTCTAAACTGAAATTCATTAAATTTATGAGTCTGGTAGATATTATTCCTTCAGTTGTTAAATGTAAAATATACTACACTCTATTACGAAAATATGGTCTTATATATAGATCAAGTAATAATGATACATTATTTCAGATTTTGGAAATCAATAATTTACTATATTCAAGATTTATCACCTTCAAAATGAAGTACATTAATTCTTTCAACACATTTATTCAAAGTATAGATAATCTTAATAACAGTATTGGTATCCATTACAGGATGAGAGATAAATGTTTTCAATTAAATTGTTCGATTAATTATAAAATTACAAATGAATTTAATAAGGTAATCAGAAAGTTTAGTAAAAGTAATAAAAGCACAATTTTTATAAGCACAATTAATAATAAAATTGCAGAAATAATATCCAATGGGTGTGACTATAAACAATATATGCCATACATTAGTCCAGTGCATGTATCAATAATTAATAGGACTTTAACAGAAGATGAAATATCTAAAATTATTGGAGATATAATGCTTATTGCATCTGCAAAATATTTAATTTTAAGTAAGGGAAGCACTTTTTCATTTCTTATTCTCTCAATTGGAGGTTTTGATTTTTATGGAAATATGAAGAAATTTATAATTCTAGATGAAAGTGGAAAAGTTGTTGAAAATGGTTGTATAGATATTATTGAATATGAAATGAAAATTCACAATTGTATACCAGCATTATACTTCTCAAATTTTAGTTAGTGTATATAAAAGATCTGTTCATTAATAATTGTGGTGATTCATTTTAATAAAGGTTATTCTTTTTAATGAAAAATCAATTACCCACATTTACATATAATCATTCAATTGAATAACTTATGTGTATTATTTACAACAATTATTTTCTACATCAACACAAATACTAGTATCACAACTACCAAATAATTCTTTATAAGTTATGACCTAATGCTGCATATACATAAGTTATTAATGTAGCAGTTGCAGATAATACATCAACTTTCACGAGCTTTTAGGATTGAAAATAATGTAGCGTATTTTTGAATAATGTAACCATTTAATCTAATAATAAAAGAACTATTTATGGTTATTTCAGAATGATTTTGATTATGTTTGTGTATTGAATAGTTCTGTCATATATAATCCAATCATAACAGGTAGATATCATTATCTAGATATATTTATTTCTAAATATTTATATGTATAGTAATATTTAGAAATTGACCTATTGTATTTGATAATGCTATTGTAGTTGAATTGAATATTATATTAACAATCCTTTATAATATTGATTTTTAGGTTTTTTAATATTATTGAATCAATTAGAGGTTTTTCTTGTATTGTAATTGTATTATATCACTTTTCATCAAGATATATTCCAAAGGGTTTCTTAGGGGTTAATCAATTCTTTATAATCTCAGGTTTCCTAATAACTATATCCATACAAAATATTTATGATAAAAGATCAAGATTATTAGATTTTGTAAGAAAAAGGATAAAACAAAAAGTATCTCTTAGAAAATAAAAACAGATCTAGAGCTGGACAGTTTTTATATACTTCTTATTAAATTCAATTATAAATTAATTAATGATAGTAGAGATTATTTTATTTCTTCCAATATTAATTTATTTTAAACTTTTGGTCATTATCTGTTAAAGAACAAATTTATTGTTTTGTTACTTTATTTATACCCTTAATATCGTGCACGTCATTGAAAATAATATCATTTATTCAAATTGTGTTATTAATATATTCATTTTCATTGTTTTTATACAATTATTATATATATTATATTTTTTCTTTTTACAGTTCATATACAAGATTATGGGAATTTTTTTAGGTGGTTTTATTAATTACACTAAATAGAAATAAATAGTATGAATATAATGAATTTTTATTTATACAAATTAGTTTATTTTATGTAGATATAACTGTATGAATAAACCCAACACAAGACAAGAAGCAATGTTATTAAAATAGTGAGTCAATCCACGTTTTTTAAATTTTCTGATTGTATAAAAGACGAAAAATATCATTAAAACACTTAAATACAAAAACTAGTTAAGTTATTATTATATGGTTGTTGCTTGCCTCATAAAACAGCTATTGCTACTCTTTTATTAAAAACATATTTTTAGGTGGTATATATTTTATAATATTGTTTTAATTAATAATGTTATTTCATTATATTTGGATGAAGTAAAATATATAACATTTCTTTGTTTCATTGTATAAAATTGCACATATTTGATTTTCTTTGCCAATAATCATCTGAAATTATACATTTATGAATATTATCAAATTTGTTTCCTTTAAATGAATTAAAAACAATTAATTTTTCATTATATTGTATTGTATTATCTATATAAGTAATAAATCTAACATTATTTATATCATCCAATTTTATTGTACGAAATATTGATTATATTATTAAGAAAATATATTCCTATTAATTAACATACATTAAAAATGATATATTTTCTTCATATTTAATTTTGCATTTATTGAGACATTCTATATTAAAAAGTTCTACAAATGTACATTTTCTTTTTTTATTGCAATCAAATTTTGGCAGAATTAATGTTCTCTTAAGTAATCTACTTAGTTCTAATAGATTATTTAAAATATTTATAGTTGTATTTATGTTTAAGAAAGTACTTCCATTATAATATAGATATTTAGAATTGTTAATCATGTTCAATTCTATTTTATTTTCATAAAGACCCAGTTCCTTAAGTCTATATATTTTTGAATCAACTCCTATAGTAAAATCATTATGGAAACCAATTAAGTCTTTTAAACTACTATCAATAGTGAATGAGTTATATAAAAAGAAATTATATCCATCCATAAAATGATTGATATTCATCTTTTGTATTTTCATATATGTTATACTCTTCATGTATTTATTTGCAATTCCTTGTTCTCCATCTTCCCACTTATATGAATTGCACTTTCTTTCTATGCTTATTAATTCTTTTATATATTTTATTGAATTTTTAGTATTTCTAATCAAAAGAAATCCATAGTTTAATAACTTACAATCTTTATCATTACATGGCATCATTAAATCACAGTCATTACAAAAATAATGTAAAAGAGTAATTGGATTTTTAAGAAAATAAACATCTGCATCTAAAAATAGCACTATTTTGTATAGTATTAAGTATTTTAAGATAATAGGATGTTTTAGCCTTGTTTTCTTTATAAAATTTGGTGAAGTTATTTTATATGAACTATTATCTTCACTTATAAGATTATCCATTCTTTTTACAGGAATATTGTGTTTTTTGCATTCTAAATACATTGCATGTGTATAAGCTACAACAAAAAATATATCTGTCAGATTATATTTCAATATATTTTGCTGATAGAAATTTTTTATCATTTTAAAATAATAAACATCTGAAGGAATAATAATTAAAATGCTGTTTAGATAGTTTTTATTAAAAATTAATAATAGATTAATGAACATAATGATAATAATAGTTATATAAATTAACAATATTAACATGATTTATATATTTTTTAATGTTCAATATTGATTATATATGCCATAGTTATTATCTCATATAATGAAGAAAGGCAATTTCTGATATTCTTAATGAATGAATTAAGAACACATTATAAATACTATATATGTATTTAGGGAGTTGGAGATATACTTTGTAATGAAATTGATTTTCTACATCATAGAAAGTAATATTAGCTCTTCTAGCTAATAAACCGAAAAACATATCTTCAGGATAACCATCATATAGTTTTAAATATTCTTTAGTTATATATTTATTCATTATGGTAAGTATAAAAGATGGAAATATATAACACATACCACTAGGATAAATTTTTGTATTATCCTTATAAAACCATATTTTTCCTATAATAATAGTGCTTCTTCTTTTTTCATATGATTTTGTAATATCATATAGTAGTTTTATGTTTAAAAAACTATCAGTGTCTTGCTTTACTATATATTCATATAAATGTCTATATTCTTTTACCCACAATAGAAAATTATAAGTCATATAATAAAGGTTATTATAATTACCATAAAAGTTAAATCTTATAATATCTTTAAAATATAACATTTCTTGTTTTAAAATACAGTTCATTGTTTCATTTGTATCTAAACTAACAAAAAATAGAAGTTGAATATTTTTATAACTTCGATATACTTCCCTAAATACATACCTTTCATAGAAAAGCGATACATGTGAATGAATTGCTATTAGATACTTTCTCTTTACTTTATAGAAATTGGATGAATAATTACATCTGTTGATGTTTTTATAATTATTAAGAATTTTTTTATTGTATATTGTTTTTGATATTAAATTTCTACATAACAGTATAGATTTATTTCTCTTATATATCTTATCAATAAATAATAATTCTTCTTTTATTCTTTTTTTAAAATCATTAATATAATAATAATACGTATTATATTTAATTAAAATGTGTGATTTAATATAAATAATCATAATCAATAGAAAATAATATAAAAATAAGAATAGATAAATATTGATATGTATATTCATAAACTATTACTTATATTCTATATGAATATGTATTTAATTTTTTTTTACAACTTATTTAATCACATATGTTAGTGAGTATATAGATTCTTAAGTATGTTATATTTAATATAAAATTATATCCATCATAATGTTGAAATATACCATAGTATTTGTATCCTAGAGTGAATGATAGACTAGAATAACATAAATTGGTTATATAATATGCAAGAAATTCTATTATAACTGTATCTGAATGACAAAGAATTATGTTGCTTAACCCTGCACCATGAGGAGCAAATATGTATTTTGCTCTTCCAAACATTAATAATGTATCATCAAATTTGGTATAAGGATAAAAAATGTAAATTAAATAATTTACGAAAATATCTTTTACAAGCTTCTCTAGATCATAGAAATTTTTAATAGCCCTGCTGCCAAATCTATTAATTAGAATTATTATATTTTGAAGTTGATTGTAATATTTATTTCTTTTTATTAATTCATTTTTTAAATAAAACAGAGGTTTAATTCCTGATGATTGACCACATTTGCTATTTTCAACTACATGTGCATATTTTACTTTGATATTACCAGTTATTACTTTATTCAAGTCTATACCTAACAATTTAATGTAGTTATCTACAGCTTTATTTCTACCAATGTGAATGTATATATTATGAGATAATACATATGGCAGGAAATATGATATTTTAGTAAGACATTCAATTATTGAATGAAATATCGCACTAGTCCAATATTGAGATAAAACTAACACTTCTTTATATTTTTTAATATTTTCTTCAGATATTTTGTCTATTATCTTACATTTACATCCTCGTGACAATCTTAAATTGAAGTATTTAGAATGAATTGATCCACTTTCACTAATTACTACATTTTTAAATCGATATACTTTAATTTTGAACATAATTTCATGTAAAAGAGAATTGTACTGTGATTTATACAAGCAATCACTACTATTTATATTAAAATTTACAGTTTTTAAAGAAGTTGAAACATTGAAAAATAAGTATCTATATTCATATTTTAAAATAATAAATTGATTGGAATGAGAAACACAAAGATAATTATTTATTTTATTAGAACTGTTGTTTATAATATAAGAGTAATAATAATTATCTGATTTGTAAATTACTATCACAAAAATAAATAAAACAAATAAAAAATTATAATTAATATTAAAGATGACTTAAAATTAAGAAATAAAAATTTTTATCAGCATTTTTTGCGAAGAGACAAATTAAACTGAATGAACTACATATTTTTATCAGTTTGTTTTAAAAGTGTCTGGTAGACAAACGGCCAACTATGACAAACGGCGCAGAACAATACACTCTCTAGAATTTGTTTGAATCTTAGCTTGATAGATATTACTTTGTATATACTGACACTTGTATAGGTTGTCAAGAGACGAAAAAGGTGGTAAATGAACAACCAGTTAAGCCAATTATTTCTAATCTGCCTCGAGAAAGAATACTTTTGGATTTAATTAACATGAATCAATTCAACAAAGACTTCAAAAATATGAAGAAAGAGGACTTATACCATTATATCCTCACCATCATTGATTATTACAGTAATTTTACCATGGTTTATATATGTTACCTGGATCGATTATGTTATGATTGAATTGGTCTATAAAATGTATGAGATAAACCATTTGTTCTCCTTTTAACTGACGTTGATCATCAAATTCGTAACTTAATTCGTCAAATTTCCTTGCATAACATATCCTTTGATTTTGTTTACATGATATAACATCATAATCATAATCATTCACTATCATATCTAACTAGTATGTGGCTTTTCATCATATGCAACTAATGGATCATTTGACTTTGTAATGTTTACATAATAACAAGCATACTTTAATCTATAAGACTGGTATTGTAACAACAGATCTACATAAGTTTTGATTAAATCACTCATTAATATAATATCAAGTTCATCTACATGTGTTTGAATATTCGCATTCATTATCATGAACATCACTATAGCAATTATATCTTCTGCTTCCTGATAGTTTGTTTTAATTTGATTTTTTATAAGCGTGAACTTATTTATCTTTGCTAGTGTCTTATCATACATGATTAAACGTTATATATCTTCTTCATAAATGCCACAATCAATTGTATCATAAACTGTTACTGTCTTCTTATGTTCATCTACTACAAGAGTGTAATAACCTAACATCTTTTTAATAATAAAAGTGTTCATCTTTTTAGTGGCTAAAATATTTAAATCTGTTGCTATAAACAAATCTTCACATGAGTAACATTCTAATATGAACCTCATTTCATTTAAATCAAGTTTAATTCTTCCAATGCTCTCTCTAATTCTAGTAACATTCTCTATTAGGATCTCATTTAATGGATCTTTACCATCGTGTTCAGATGCACCTACACCACCTATAATACCATATATTGCATTCTTTTGAGGATGCTTTACTATATCTTGAAGTCTTTGTGTATAAGAATCTGGTTTTTTTCTTTTTGGTTGAGGATTTATTTAAAACAATTTCTTTCTGTAGAGTTTATTTAGTTCTAAAACTTCATTATCTTCATCATCACTATCACTACCATCTCTGCCATTATCATCATCATCTTCTTCTAATTCTTCTTCGTTATCTTTACTTTCATTGTCATTATCCTCTTCATCACCATCTTCTTCGCTTTCATTATCATTTTCACTTACTACAACTGAATATATTTTATTCTCATCAATATCATCATTACAATCACTTTCTGTTTCGTTTGACATATCAACTTGTAGCTCTTTATTCTCTTTCATTAACTCTTGAATATCCATCAGAAATAATGATCGTGGTTTGCAATGAGTTCTTCTACATATACCAGTATTTATTCTCTCAATAATTCTGTTTATATAATCTGTCCAATACACTTCTTTTTCTTTTGTTTCATTAAAACTTTTCTTTTCTTTCGATACTATTTTTTGATCTATTTCTGGCTTTGGATACATAAATTTTCTCATTGTTCTATTTATAAAACCATTGTAATTCTCAACCTTACCATTTGTCTGTGGACGATAAGGAGCACTGTGAATTTCTTTGGAGGTCCAAATATTCTAATATTATTTGCCACATTTCTTGTAGTTTCCTTTTCTGACTTTGTTTTCTGTGCATAAACCATGGTAAAATTACTGTAATGATCAATGATGGTGAGGATATAATGGTATAAGTCCTCTTTCTTCATATTTTTGAAGTCTTTGTTGAATTGATTCATGTTAATTAAATCCAAAAGTATTCTTTCTCGAGGCAGATTAGAAATAATTGGCTTAACTGGTTGTTCATTTACCACCTTTTTCGTCTCTTGACAACCTATACAAGTGTCAGTATAAGCCCGCAACATGTCTCTTACTATACCATAGTAATCCTTTTGAAGCAAGGGTAACATATACCTATCATTAGCATGAGCATAATTAAGATGAACAGGTTGAATTAGATCGAATGACTCCTCAATTGTTACTACCTTCTTGTTTTTGAAGTTCAAAATACCATCCTTTATGGAGTACTTCTTTCTTTTATAGTTACCAATGTTGTTAAGGTAAAGATCTGCTTTCTCCTTAGTGAATGTTCTGGTGCTTTTCTAATTCTTAGCCTATAAAAGATATAGCATAAATGTTAATATTTACTGTTGTTTATAATACTCTTACCCATAAAAAACAAAAGAAAGAATGTTTATTTATATATTTCAAATCTTAAATAATTAAATCTAAGATTTAAGATATAAGTGTAACAATCGACTCCTATTATTATCGAATCTAAGATAATAATTCATATATAATTCTACTAATAATTCTTTCTCTTGTTTCTTCGTTGTATTGTCATTGCTTTTTAATTGACCAGCCATCATCATTAATAGAAATTTTAAAGCTGTTCAACCAAAATCATAATGACATTATCAACTACATCAGTTGAATAGTAATCAGTTCCATATATTCATAAACATATATAAATGTACCTGTACAAATTATCCCAAACAAACTCTGTTTCATTTAATGTAACTTCTTTTATTGTAAATATTATCTCAGTATTAACTAATTCTCTCTTTTCATTTAATTTATATGTTTGAATTTGAATTTATATAATTCATCTATGGAAATTTCTTCATTGGTTGGAGAATGTGGATAGTATTCTTTTAAGGAAATCCTCGATAATTGGAGATAATCAATGAGCCATTACATTACCATATTTTAATCTTTCCTTCCAATATATTTCAAAACATTAATCTCAAAGCATCAGCTTGTTTCTAAATTGCCATTACTTTTGTTCTTCAAATTACTTCATTGATTTTTCACTTTTCTTCTTATTAACAGATTCATTGGTCAAGTTGATCTTTCTTCTACTACGCTACTTGTTCTGTTAACATTATAATGATCATAATTTATTGGTTGCATTAAGATTTCTTCTTCTACTATATTGTAAATCATATTCAATACAATATAACTCAGTTGGATCTTTGCTTATATTCTTTATTACTAATGGTTATTCAACTGGTTCTAAATGTGATTGTATTGGATCAAATTCAATTTCTCTTGGGATTATTACTATATCATTGATTTTCATATCACCAATTTGTGAAGGTGTAAATTCTATTGCAAGTATAATACATACAAAATATACTCCAGTAGGATTGTCATTTAGTTGATTAATAAATGCATCAAGTTGAGAGTATAATCCTCTCACAACAGCATCATCCTCCTTGCTCCATTTTTAAAGGGGGTAAATTGGTTGACTTCCCAAGAACTTAGTAAAAGTCCTATATTATATTAATAACAAAATATTACCTAGTAGCTTCTGCTGTAGCAACTGTTAATTTCAATATCTCAGTAGTATTAATTTCCATATATTTGAAAATTCTAACCATAAAAATGGCAGGAAAACTCAGAATGAAAAGTAACGGCAAATTTACTTAAAAAGTAACGGTCAATTATGATTGGAGGATTTAAGCGCGTCATCAAAACCTTTACTTTTTATAAAAAATAGAGGATTTTTTTTAATAACCCAAAAATAGGAACTTAGAAAAAATATGTTATTAATGATTTAAAATATTTAATAATATCCTCTAAATTGTATTAGAGAATTTTGACGGAGGATAGTGTAATCTTCCACTGCTTGTTCTATATGTCTTGTTTATGGAGGATAATTCCTCATTTTCTTCAATAACATCCTCTTCCTCATCATCCTCTTTTTTATTTGTGCTTCCCAAATTATGCTGAATTTCCTCAACAACTTCAATTACTTTAAGAGGACAATATGCTTTTTATGTATAATATAACAATTTTGATGACTTCTGTTACAACCCAAAGGATGACATATACTAAGAGGATTCCTATACTTTCCTTGATTTCCTCAACATTTGTCTCTAAGACAGTCTCATTATTTTTTGATAACATTTTGTAATTATGAGAGTATAATATACAAAAACAACAAGAAAATTATAAATGAAATTAATTATTGTTTTATTCATCATCATCATCATCATCTTCATCTAAAGGATCATATAATAAATGAAGCTGTAAATATCTTCTTTGTCTTGCGTTAAGATTTCCACGAAGCAAAATTGGAGGATTAGGAGTTGGATTAAAGATTAATTCAGGTAAATCAAGTTGCATAGATCTCATTCCGGTTCCAATAAACCATAATTCTGGTTCATCATTAACATTGCTAGTACGATATGGTACTACATGAATCCATCTATCTCCACCCATAATAATATTCTGTAATACTTGAGGATTAAATTTGTATAATTTACATACTACAGGTCCAACATTATTTGCTTTTAATGAAAAAGTATTAATTCTATATCTAGGCATTTTGAAAATATATATATTCTAAAAACAACAAGAAATATGAAAATAAAGATTAATATTAGAATTTATATTTATATTTCCATTTCCTCACTATCTATTTCCTCATCATCATCAGGATCCTCATCCATTGCAGAAGGAATAACAACATCAATCTTTCTTTTCTTTGGAGCTGGTTTAGGACATAATTCAACTTTTACTTTTCCACTACTTGAATCTTCCTCTTTAACATTTCTTTGTTTCTTTTGTTGTCTTTGTTTATCATAATACTCCTTCTTTTTTAAGCGACATCTTTCACAACTTTTGTTTTTGTCACCGTTTGGCTTTGTTGCAAAGTTCTCTAAAGGAAGGATTTTGTTGCATGTAGAACACTTTTGTGATCCTTCTGGTACTGGAGCTGATTCCTTCTTCTTTTTAGGAGTAGGAATGACTTTATCATCTTTTTCCTCTTCATCATCATCATCTGCAAATGGTTCGATAGGATTAATTCCTATTTTAAAATCTGATAAAGGAATTTTTGATTTCCAAGCAGTGAGGAAATCAATAAAATCCTCTTGTCTTGCATTTGCTATCCTGTATAAGCTTAATCCATCAATAAGATTTCTTAAAAGGATCTCTGTCATACTTCTTGTATGATTCACCATAATATCCCAAAAATGAGAGTTGTTAAAAATAAAGTCATCAAAATTCTCTTATGTAAGTACCTTAGATTCATCTAATTGAGGAATAATGAGTGGAGGAGGAGCAGCAACCTTTGGTGAACTAGGAAATGAACTTATGTTCATATCATCTTGTAAATCGGAATTCATTTTTTGATTTTTAAATTTATGATAAGTTTTCAAAAAGTTTTAGAAAATACTTAATTAAAATAAAATCAAGAAATCAATAAAATTCTAATTAACCAATCAAATTGTTTTCCTTTTCTTTACATTTTTCCTTTCTTCTTCCTTTTCTTTGTCGTAATCTAAAATCAAGCAGATAATCGATATGTTCCTTATCTTCCAAATCCTTTCCGCAATTTCCGCATGTTTCCTTTGATAGGAGGATCGACTATCCTCAATGCTCATTTGGAGTCTCTCTAATGATTGAGGAATATTTTCTTCCTTCTTCTTGTTTTTTTTCTTTTTAACATATTGTAAATAATCCTTATATTCCTTCACACATAACTTATAATCCTCATAATATTAATCTAACATACTATATTCATGAGATATAGAAATTTCCTCCATATCCCACCATTTCCTCTTATTTATATTTTCAAACAACCCAAAATCAATATAGTCAAGATTATCCTGTTTCATAAGAAAACAGAAAGAAAAATGAAAATGAAATATCAGTTATACAATACTTAAATTTTAATTGCTAACATTTGATTGATTAATAACGGAAAATCTGGATTTTGTATTTTGGTGTATTTTAAAAATAATGAGAATTTTCTTTTCTAAAATTATCATATCTTTGTCCCATCTCATTGATATCAGGTATACTATATTTTGCTCTTTGTTCTGGTGTCATATATCTAGGATGATCTAATACAGCATGATTATATGTTGCTTGTCTATTCATTTGTGCAATATAATTTTCATAATGAGGATCATCTGGAGTAATGTAATTTTTTATAGGACGATTCATAATACTCCATTTTGGTTGAAAAGGTGGAGGATCAAACATAGTACTTGCAGTTTTAGTTTCTGGAGGAGGTGGAGGAAATGGTTTATACACATCTGTTTGTGCATCTTTATATTCAGGAGGAGGATTTGTATTAGTTTCCTCTGTACTAAATGATCTTTCAGGAGGCGGTAAATTAACTGAAGGATTAACCCAATGTTTTAACAACTGAGGTTCATCTGTTTGAGCATACCCTGAAGTTTTTGATGGAAAATAATTCTTTGGTTCAATATACATTTCTGATAATCTTCTTTCATAAATTAAAGAGTATATAGGAGTTTCTGTTGTTCTTCCTAAAGTTGTAATCGGAGTTGTAAAAGTAGGTGTTTGTTGAACTGTAAGAGGTCTTTCTGGAGGAACAATATTGATAGAGGGATAAGGATTTTCAACTATAAGTTTATTAATCTTGATATTTCGAGAATTGTCCTCATTTCTTTCATTCAAACCTATAAACAAAATATAATAAGAATTAAAAATTACTTTTTAAAAAATTACTTATATCTGCATCTCCAACTCCATCTTTTAAAGGATCATAATTTAATCCTCCTGTAGGAATTGATTTAGGATCATACATTCTTGATAATAAAGAATCTCTTATACTTCCTGTCCTTCCATATGGAACACTTCTTGTTAGAGGATTAGAAGCTACAAACATAAATCCTCCTTTCATCATCTTCAATTGATTTTCTAATCTTTGTTTTCCTAAATTTAATTTTATCATTTCTTGTTCTCTTTTGAAGATTTCATCTTTATTATCCTCATTAACTGGTAGAGATTCCATTCCTTCATAGTCTGTTATTTTTTTATTAATATCTATTAAGTTGTTTTTCAGTTCATTTATTTTCTGTAATTAGTTATCAAATTGCATTCCTTGTAAATGATCCAATCTAGATTGGTTAACATTGTATACTAATTCAGGAGCATCCATATCATATGCTAATCTCTTGAAACTTTTATTTAATTTTCTTTTGTATTTTCTTTTATGAGATCTCTTGCCTATCCTAGAAGATACTCTTTTTGCTAATTCAGTTATCAATTTGTTAATAATATTTGTTTTTTTCATATTACCCAAGAAAAACAAAAATGAATTAAAAATATAAATTTTAATAAAATGGAGCAAATGCTACCTTACTAGGATCTATAATAATTCCGTTAATTTTTTCTACTTTGACTTAGTATTTGTTAGTCTATTTGAGCACTTTTAGATAAATAGTCATCATCATCGTAATAATCATCATTAAATCCATCATCGTAATTCTGATAATATGATTGATTTCTATTGTTATTGTAATATGGATTCATTTTTATATAGAAAAACAAAAATAAAAATAATAATAAAAATTTAAGATGAGATTTTACTTAAAAGGAAATTATTTAATTTCATAGAAATACTTGTATGTGCTCCTCCTTTTATACAGTATCTACGACGTCTATGTCTTCTTGCTCGACTGCCTCTTCTTCTACGTCTTCTACCTCCATTTACATCAAATCTTATTCCTTCTCTTACTTTTCCTAATCCTAATACTTTCATGATATCTAAAGCTTTGCCTCCAACTTCAGTTACTTTTCCTCTTCCTTTCTTCAATCCTCGAAACATTGTATTCGGTACTTCATGTCTTATAAGTTTACCCATCAAGCCAAACTTGTACCTTCCACTTGATCTTCCTCTTCGTCCTCTTCTTCTTCTTGAAACAGATCTACCTCTTCGATAACGTCGTTTACGCCCACCTAAAACACTCATATGTGATTGGTTGTTTTCAAATATGAATAGAAAATTAAAAAATGAATTCATTTCTCATTTTCTTGCAATTTTTAGGATGAAACTACGTTTATGCTTTACTAATAACAGAGTATATGGACATGGTGAAAAATCCAAGAAACCATATGACATGGCTTTATCTAACTATGATATTCCTAAAGTAATAAAATTAAACTTTCCTGAAATGTTAAGTAGGTTTGGGGGAGTGTTTTTATGGGATGAAATTAAGAGCATTCCTAAACTGAATTTGAATAAGTGGGGAGTAATAATATGTACTTTGAAGAGGAAAGATCCTCCTGAAAAGATTGGTCATTGGGTGAGTTTGGTAATTGATAATAATAAACATCAATTCCTTTATTATGATAGTTTTGGAGAAAAGCCAGAACATACCAAGTCCTTTGTTAAGTATATAAAGCATCTTAAAGCAGATTCTCAACAAGATTATAATCTGAAAATAAATGGAGTTGTTAATCAAAGGATAACAACGTCCACTTGTGGATATCATGCTATTTTATTTTTAAGAGATATTTTACTACATAACCTATCATTCGTTGATGCAACAAATTTTAATACAGTAAAAGGAGAGGAAAGAGCAAGGTTATTAGCCAACAAGTTTAGGAAAATATAATAATAATTAATGTTTTATTTTAACTCTTTTTATTGGTTCTTCATTTACATCATCCTCATCAAAAACAGCTTCACTTCTTTTTCTTTTTTGTCTATTATCCTCTTCTACGAATACATCTTGAGGTTGGATATTAGGATCATCTAAATCATCATCTTCATCCATTTGATCATCATCATCCTCTTGAACAACATCACCTTCATCATTATATACTATTCTTCTTTTCTTCCTTTCTTCTTCATCTTCTTCATTAACATCACTTCTTCCTCTTTTAACTTTTGTAGGAAGAATATCATCATCTTCATTAACTTGCACTGGAGGAGGAGGCGGTGGAGGAGCTTGTTCTTCTGGAGGAGGAGGATTACTATTATTATCTAAAGCACTTCTAAAATCTTCATCTGTTACTTGTGCTGCTGTTTTCATCATTTCACTCTTATCCAATTCTTTAGTATAATGAGCTTCTTGTGGTTGCCAATTTTTACTTGCATCATTTGTAATATCTTGATCCACTTCAACTATTTCTTTTGCATTTAAATTTGATGCTTCATTTTTATCTAATGTCATTCTATTCTCTTCTGGATTAATTTGATAATCTCCAAATATATTTTGTAAATATTCATCATTAACAGTAATTGTCTCTCTATTCATTTCATTTGGTTGTCTTGCACCTCCATAATATCCTCTTGCTATTCTTATACTTATTTAAGAATACATGGTAGTACATATTTTGTAATTGATGTTCAGTAATACCTTTTGGTAACCATCCTGGAGGTGGTAAATACATTCTATTTACTCCTAATTTTCTTCTCCATATATATGGCCTTTCTCTTTAATCCAATATATGATAGTCCATTGAGGATCATATGCAGGATCTATACCAGGCAGCGTTTCAAATATTGGATGATCTTCGGGAATATAAGGTAATCTCATATACTTAAATAAAGCATGAAAATTAGCATTAGGATATATGTCGTGAGTTTATTCTTCTAAAGGATTACTGTATTCTTTATAATCTAAAGGAGCTTCCAAAGGACCAAATTTACCTCGATTATTCCCAATAAGAGAATTAAGACATCGACTCAATAACCTGGAGTAGGAGTATGCAATGGATCGATTACAGATAGATGAAGAAGTTGATCTCAAGTGTCACGAGGTACTCATCTTACCATAACAAGAACTTCCTTGGAGTTGCCATTGTATCGGTAACTAGCTTATAAACATAACCCAGCTACTTTACTTACCGATGTAGTCTTTGGTGAGGTGCTTAGCAATCATTTATTTTATTCCTTGGAGATAACATTATAAGCAAAGACGATGAAGACGACTTATATTCTTGGAAGGGAAGTCACTCAAGATGATGGTCAGAAGATCCTTTATATTGATGCAAGGTTCCCATCGATCAAGGACCTTAGAAGGAATAGCAACTACTATGACGTGAGCCGTCAATGCGATCATCCCGAGGATGAATCCACCGACGATGATAGCTTCAGTGAAGATGACCGATCGATCGACTTAGGAAGTGAAGACACTGACAATGAGCAAGAGAACGAAGTGTACCTTGTAGGCAATTCAATTAAGAGAAAAGCATCTCTAGGAAGCTACTTGAAGGATAAGAGACGTAGACTTAACAAGAGCAAGGAGTCTTCCTCTGACGATTCCTCCTCCTTCTCTGAGAAGGATGAGGAATCACCGGAGGAAGACTTTACCGAGGACAATGCTTAACCAACACCCCCAAGAAGCCAAAGTAAATGATCTTAAGATAATCAACCTCCTACATTCATTCTCTAGTCTTTGTAAGGGGGGTAATAGAAAACATAGCTTCATCATCCCGAGGTAACCAACACTTCTAGATAGCTTCCAGGAGTTCCCGTAGGGAAGTAGACTCTGTTGAGAAGTAGACCCCGTTAGGAGGAATCCCGTAGGAACCTTACGTAAATGGGACTATGGCACAATATGCCAGAGTCCCATTTATATACTATATAATATTATAATTTTTCATGTTGTTTATATCAATTAATCCATCAAAAGAATTATTATATACCAACTTAAATTTTCCTATTTTATATAAATTCTTTTTGACTGAATAGCAAAATAATGGTTTAATATCATTATTTAATGAATGCATTATATAATAACTATTATTTTATACTACTCTTTTTTCTCTTTTGATTATAGTTTATAAGAAAATGTTGATATGATAAATCAGTAAAATCTTCTTCTTTGTTTGTTGTTCTTCAATTATATTACATAGTTTGAAATCATTCCTGTTTATAATTCTGTAAGATAACATATTTATGGATTTATTAGATTTACTAAAAGGATTTATGCAAATGCCATCATAGGACAGTTGAATACACACATGTTTGAATGATTTGTTTTTATCAAAACTGTATATTCTATAGACAAAAAATGTGTAATTGTGGAAATATATTTATAGAAAAAGTGTCTTTTTATTTACTATAATATATATAATGAGTGTATAATGAGTATAGTTAATATATTGTATCAGATCTTAAAATCACTTGCAAATCAGAATACACTCTTTTGTTTTCTTTATACTAATTAAATAATGTTTATTATTTTATATAAAATACAGCTAATTAACCAAATCACACTTCTCACATTACATTCTTATACATTCAACTCTTTTGGACTTATGAAACATATACCATTTATTTTTATATGCTTTTCTTTTCTAAGTGATTATTAATATGTTTTTCATACAACTGAAAAAACTATTGTAAAACAAAGAAAATAACACAAACCTCAAGCCTATGTAAATATTTGAATTTTGATATCAAAAATGTAAGTGTTATATATATATATATTATTATTATTATATTATTATATATTATATATTATTTATCAATTTATTTATATATATATATTTTTTGAGTTAAAGGTAGATATAGATGAATATAGTCATTGGTAAGAAGAATGAATATTATGTATAGTTAGTAAAATATTTTTCTCAATTTGGTAGTCAATCATTATATTCATTTATCGATAATTATGATAAAGAAATTTTTAATGCTCATTTGGAAACTGTTTTGGAATTGTATGTATATATTTTGTTATAATTGTTGTTTATAGATAAAAGGTGATACTGCGAATAGAATGAAGATGAACATAAAGTTGAATCCTCTAATACTAAAGAAGATGAGATAAGTCAATTGAAAGAAGAGTTGAATGAAATGAAGAAAGAAAAGAAAGAATTAGAAAGTCAATTGAAAGAGATCAAAGAAGAATCTAAACCATATACTGATGAAATTGAATCATCAAATAGTTAAAAAAAAATAAAGAATAAATAGAGAAAGAGTTGAATGAATTGAAAAATAAAATCAAAGATAATAATAAAATAGAAAATGATGTAATTTACAAAAGTGAAAAACTTGGAATAAGTGAAATAGAAGAAATAGAAAATGAATTGAAAGAAGAATGAGATAAATCTAATCAATAGAATGTAGAATTACAGAAGAACAAAGATGAATTAGAGAAAGAAATAACTCAATTAAAAGAACATCAATCTAAATCTCAGAATGAATTAGAGAATGAATTAAATGGATTGAAAGAACAACTAGATAAATCCAAAGAAGAGAAAGAAGAAATGAAAAAGAACAAAAAAGATTTAGAGAATGAGTTGAAGAAAATGAATGATGAAGTAATAAAATGTTAAACCATTTTAAGATAATTCAAGTATTTATTTTATTCCCATAATCAGTACTTCAGTTTAGTTATATCAACATGATGACATGATAATGAAGAAATGATTGAATAAGTGGGTAATGATCCTGAAGTGTTAGCTTTTATTGGAACTTCTACTAATGAAGAAAGATAAACAATTCATCCATATTTGTCAGAATATAATAAATAATTATTCTCATTTTATGTTGTAGAAGTTTAAAAAAGTTTACAAGAATGTAATACAGTTTGGAAGAATGCCTCATCATTATATGATTAAAGTATTTAATTATCACTATATTAATAGAAGATTATAATATAACATTGAATAATGAGAATGGTATAATAAGTGGATTTCCAACTAATGAATTGAATAATATGTTGAGAATAAAAATAACAGGTAATAATGATAAAGAAGGAATAGAAATAGAAAATTCAGTTATTAAACACATTCAGTTGCAAACCTATCTCACATATTATGAAACAAAATATATATTTTGTAAGTGAAGAAGATAAGAAAAAATATAGAATAGAATAATATGAAGGCAAATGAAATTGACAGATAAAACAAAAGGAGTGTTTGTAAGAATAAATGTGAATAAGTGTATTTAGATAATGTATTACTTTAGGTGATTTTACATTAGTTGGTATGAATTTATTGTTTTTTGAGGTTTTATTTCAGCAATACATAATTAGAATTCAATGATTTATATAAAAAATAACAGTAAAAACATTAGCTATATATATTTATTACTATAACTATATATATACATATAATTCTCATTTATTTCATAATATATATCATAATATATAGGTTTTCTGAAGTATTACACCTTGATCAAGTACTTGAGGACGATCACAAACCTCTTTATTATCAAGCACTTGATAAGTTGTTTAAAGAAAAAGTCTCTTCCAGCGGCGATAAAAAGATAAAAGAACACAGAAGAAGTCATTCTGTAGGTATCGAAAAGAGAAAGAAAGGAAACAAAAGAAGCCGTTCTACTAGTAGTAATGAAGTAGAAGAAGATAATTATCGTTGTAGAAGCTTTACCAAAAAGAAATACGATGATTATGTAAAAGATATAAACTTCTATTCCAACAAAGGTTATTCTTACGATGAAAAGACAAAGCAGTTATTGTTTAAAGGAAAGAAGGTTATTAAAATTGAAGAATCGTTTGATGTACTAAAAGAATTACACGAAGGTAATGGTCACATTACAATTGAACCTTTGTATTACTTGGTAAATGAAAAGAGGTACTATGGTATTACCAGAGAAATGGTAGATGTATTCGTAAAAACATGTTCTGGATGTAAAGAATTGAAGAAAGTTCATGTTGAACAACCGTTAAAACCGATACTATCAAGCTATCCACGCAAAAGAGTGTTATGTGATCTAATTAATATGAGTAAAATCAATGAGAAATTTACAGTTACTGAAGAAGAACAGTTTAATTACATTCTTACAGTGATTGATCATTACAGTAATTTTACAATTATATATCCATTAAAGAGAAAAACAAAAGTAGAAACAGTGAAGAATATGCGAAATTATATCAGAATTTTTGGTGCTCCTCAGATTCTTCAAATGGATAATGGTACTGAATTCAAGAATGATTTGATGAGAAGTTTATGCAATGAATATGGAATTGAAGAAGTTCATAGTGCACCATATAGGCCTCAAACGAATGGAAAGGTAGAAAGGTACAATCGAGTTGTGAAAAACACTTTAAAAGGATTCATGATGTCGAATAAAGGCATTTATTGGACTGAATTTGTTGATAAAATTATTGAAACAATAAACAATCACAAGTGCAGAAGAACGCATTCTAAGCCTAGATCTTTACTCTATATGGATATTGAACAATTAAAGAAGGAAAACCCAAAGTTATTTATAAAAGAAAATGGCGAAGAAGATGGTGATAATGGTGGTAATAATGGTACAGTTGATTGTGATGATGATGGTAATGTTTGTCATGATGAATTATGTGATTGTTCTAAAGAAGATGATAAAGAATACTTTAATGATGATGAATACGATGAAGTTGAAGTAATAGAAATAGCAAAAGAAAAATATGATGAGAAGAAATAGCAAAAGATTACATTAATAAAAGAAGAGATGAATACAATGATAAAATGCATGATGAATCAGAAAAAAAGCTGAAGAAAACTATTATCAATCCTAAACATGGTGATATAATTGTCTATACAGACAAGAAGAAGAATTACGCAGATAACAACAAGAAAGGAATAATTAAAGAAGATAAAAAAACTAAAGATTTATATGGATTGTATACTATTAATATTTAAATTAATATAATTATTAAGGATTGATGACCAAGCAATTAAACTTACTACATCTTCAGCATTTACAATAATACCTGTTACAAAAGAAGTAAATGAAAAAATGAAAAGAAAAGCTGATGAATTATATGTATTATAAAGTTTATTATTATTATATAATAGATGAATCCTCAATCAAAGAAAAGACTATTAGATCCTGATTATAAGAAACAATTACATGAAATAGTTCATAGGCCAAAGTTAAATGCAGTCTATGGAACTATAGCTATAGGAGCAATTGATATTAAATTAGATTCATCATCACCATTAGAAGGAAAGTCGATTAGAATATGTTAAATCTGTTAGAAATAAAATTGGAACAATGCAGTTGGTTATTATAGATGTAAGATTTATATTGGATTTATATACTTATGGAAGTCAATTTGATCTATTATTAGAGAATGATGAATGTTTAGGTACTTATATAACAACTAAAAATAGGGATATTTATATAATTAAGTCGGATAGTAGGTATTATACAACGTATCAGACATTAGTAAAAGGTATAAAGTATATTCATGTCATTGACTCATCTAGCAAAGGTAATTATAAAACAGATTTAGAGAAACTCAGAATTAAAGTTGGTAAAGATAAAGATCAATTCAGATTATTAGTTGATAAGGTGGAAACAAATCATCCAGAAGCTACAGATATAGTTTCATTGGTAGTATTTATGATGAAATGTAAGGGTGCAAATATTATTAGTGTTGACACAAGGTTATTAGGAGATTTGTTTAAAGAATATATAGATACATTAATCAATACCAATTCATGTTTATTGAACTTGGCATTTTTTAAATCATATTGTTCAAAAATATCAACATCATCAATTACTTATGAAGAAGAACAAGAAAGCCATGGTTTAAGCTTTGTAAAAAAGATAAGAAAAGTATTTCAGTATGATGATAAGATTGTTTGTTACAAAGGTAAAGAAAGGGCTGGAAACATCAGTAAATGTGAAAAATTAATATGTGATATGAATACTAATTATGAGTTAAATACAGACGAGTTCACACTTCTACTACATTTCATCAACAATGACAATAGTGATGTTATAGATCCATTGGTGCTATATCAGAGTGAAGCTCCCAATCACCCCATTCATCATAGTGGTACTTATTTCATTCCAGTATGCAGAGAACATCATTGGACAGTATGGGAGGTGGAATATGTAAAGAATGAATCAATTACATGTTATATCCATGATTCAATGAAAGAATATACTCATGACTCTCAAGATAGAAGGTATTTATACTCTGATATTACATCATTATTTGACACAGAAAACATCGATATCTCTTATAAATGCAGTGAAATAATACCATTAGATTATGAGTTAAAGAACTTAAAACAAAAAGGTGATAAGAGCTGCAGTTATTTTGCATTGTTCTTTTTAGGTATAAGAAAGATGAATATGGAAATTGAAGATGTGAAACATATAGAATCTTTCAATATATCGTACTTTATAATGGATTTAAAAAGGGTTTTAGCATCATTGGATAATAATGATAAAGCAAAGTTATATTGGTATAAAAAGCATAAACCATCATTCTATAGATTCAAATGCTAACATCTATATTAATTCATTATAATAATGTTTTATTGTAACTTGTTTGTTTTACAAATTTAACTTTTAAATAACAAATAATTAAAAGTATATAAATTCATATTCACTTTTCCTATTAAGATTAAAATATGTATATGTAATACACATACTATAATACATCTATCTATATATTAATATCAAAAATTACTCAAAATTTATAACATTACCAAAGTGAATTACAAAAGAAAGAGTAGTTATTGTATAATATAGTTTATTATTTATAATTACGAAATAATTTAAAAAGATATACAAAAATATAAACAATTACTTATGAAATTAACGATAAAAAAAATAATTAAGGGGGTAAAAGAATTCAGGATTTACAACACATTTTTTTGTTTATCTCATCATCCAATTGAAATTTTTTGAAAAAAATTTATATTATTAATAAGCATAATATGTACATATATAATATGAAATAAAAGTGAACTAGTTGGTGTAATAGTTGATATCGCGACATGTTGTATATGTTATATGACCACCTATATATCCCTTCATAACTCATTATGTAGTTAGTTTGTTTCTAAAGTCTCTAATCGCTCAACGGGGAGTTGTACTCAAAGGGGAACAACAGGCTTGCTTAAGTTTTTTGAAAATTATCTTAAGTAAAAGTAAAATCGCTGTAAGACATTTAAAATGAAAATAGAAATAATACAATCAAGCCTCACTCAAGCCTATTTTTTGCATTTCTTTTTTTATATAGAAAGATTTAATAATTATTATATTCTAAACATTTGGCTAATGTATTTTAGTCTATATTAGCTAAATATACATTTATTTTGCTTTAAAAATTTCTAGAAAACAAACGGCGCAAATATTCAAACTATTTATATTAACAAGACAGTATACTGCAGAGGTAGGTCATATAACAAAGTTAGTATAAAAGTAGCAATTTTTCATCAAGACAAGTAAGAATATACATTTAGTTTGTTTTAAAAGTGTCTGGTAGACAAATGGCCAACTATGACAAACGGCGCACAACAGAAGTCTCAAATGAGAAATCAGAGACTAACTCCGATTTGATAATGAAATTAAAAAATAATTCCATCTTCCTTATTTCTATCATATAACATTATTTTTATTGCATATATCACTGGAAGAGAATGGAATTATTAATTCTTTGATGATAAGATAAAACAAAATCGGTGTTACGATGATTTAAAATAAAAAATAAAATATTGGCTTGAGGAAGGCTTGAACTTATTTTCTTTTTTCTTCCATATTTTTTTAAAGGGCACTATATATGCATCAATATGTTAATGAGACATAAATGCTAATATACTCTAGCAATTTAAATAATAAAATAATTATAAAGAAAAATAATAGATGATATAAATATCATAGAAAATTTGAGTATTTATATTCACTCGGCCTTCCAAATAAGTATTAGCATATTCACTTTAATGGAAACTTGTTACTTCCTTTACCTCGCAAATTTCTTTATCGCGCGCGACACGGCTCACAACAAAGGCCATTAAACGAGACAGATTTTTCAAAAAAATATAAAAATCAGGGTTGTATAAATCGGTCATGACCGACGGAGAAAACCGATCGGTCGTAGGTCAATAAATAAATGTTGACCGACACCAGGCTGTAGTAACTATTAGCTGACCTCCTCCTAAACATGTGATATTAATAATATTATCTAACTGTACATATTGAATTCAAGCTCTATATATCATTCTATAAAATACCGAATTAACCGTTGGTCGATGCGCTTTTTTCTTTCTCATAATTGAATCTAACCTTACCAATGAGTTATACTATTGTGTTATATATGTAATATAAAGTATAGAATGATTATAAAAATTTGAAAGAAAAAATGGCAAACATTTAGCTTGACATTAATCATTTCTTAAAATTATCATAAATGTATCTAATATAATCTATCATTATATATTCTAGGAGTATAGTTTTACCAATTGGAGCGGCTCGTGAAGTTATTGCCTTAATAGAGGCAAATATGCTTAAACATCTTAATTTTAACTTCTACAAAACCTTTTGGTATAATATGTTAAAGATAAAAAGCCTTGAAAAATGCATTTGCAGTAAAAAGAAAGAGATTAATTATGCCAAATGAAGTACAAGAATATTTGCAATATGATATTCATTACAGCACCTCTGAAACCATTGGAAATATCTGGCTATCAATAAAGTCCAAGTTTCCTAGGGTATACATACTTGCCAAAAACAGTTTAAACAGTCTAGCAACATCTTCAGAGCTAGAAAGAATATTTTCCGAGGCTGGATAAATAAGTAACTTATCCAAATCAAATTTATCATGTGATAGATTACAAATGAAACTGATGATTAGTAGAAATAAATAAGAACATAATTATATAAAATACCTAATTATTGTTGAGTATTAAATTGTAATTCTTTATAAAAAGTTAGAATTTATTTAATTGAATTGAAAATATATGAATCAAGTATTAAAATATATTATAAGATAGTTTTTATGAAGGGAAAATTAGTATATAATGAATTAAAATAGATTTTATAATATACGGCTTGTAAGGCTTGACCTACCTACAGTCAAGGCAAAACCTATAGGTTTTGACCTATCTCCGTCGGTAACCGATAAATACAACCCTGATATAATTATATATATATGATAGTAAATATTTCTATGTTCCTCAAATGTATCCTGAATTATCTTCCTAGATAATTAGTATGAAAAACAATAATCTATATCATAATTAATTATTAATATATTAATTCATCATAGTTGAATAGGAGAAGTACACATTCCTCCACTTTCAACATTATCTTCATTCTCATTATTCTCATCAATCTCTACAGGTGTAGTTCTAGGTAATGAATCATTAGTAGTATTACGATCTAACTTCATACTATGAGAAGATATTCTTTCTTCATCATTATTATCATTGACTATTTCATTTCCATCACCTTCTCCTTCTTCTTCTCCTTCTTCTTCCATCTCTCCACCTTCTATATCACCTTCATTATAATAACAATTATAATTATAATTATCATTTCCAATTACTCCTTCCTCATTATTATCAAATTCAATCATCATATCATCATTCTCTAATTTTGGAGCTGGTGGAATACTACTACTATTCTTGTTTTTATTAATATTATTAATATTAGTTAATTTTTTCTTCATTCCTACAGTTTTCTTCTTCTTTAATGTATTATTACTTTTTGTAGGTGATTTAATAATTGATATTTTTGGATTAAAAGTACATTTCTCTGCTTCTAATTCTTCTTTCATTTGTTCATATTTATTGTAATCTCTTGGAACTGCTAATCGTTGATATACATTACCACCATTATTATTAGTAGTAGTAGTAGTTGATAATGTTGAAGTATTTATATTATTATTATCTAATATCTTTGGTTTAAATGTACAATCTTTCAACTCTCTTTCTATCTTCTCTTTTTCTCTCTTTTCTAATTCTAATTTCGTATTATCATTTCTATTCCATATCAGAGTATGTGATTTAGTATATGGTGATATCTTTGGTTTAAATGTACATTCTTGTAACTCCTTCTGTTCTTTCTCCTTCTTAGCATCTAATAATTTCTTTTCTATTTCAGTATTCTTTGTATGTAATCGATCAAATACATTACTGTTTGTATTATCAATTGTTGTATTAGACTTTCTACTAGTTGCTTTACTGGAACTACTGGGTCTATGATATTTATTAATAGTTGGTCTAAATGAATAATTTTCTTCTTCATTATTATTGGATGATGTTGATGATTTACTATTCCTTCGTGGTGTATTGTATAATCGATCAAATGTATCTGAAGTTGATGTAATAGTTGTAGTTGTACCCATTACTGCAGATGATGTATTATTAATAGATGGCTTGAATGTAACATCTTTCATTTCATCATTTATATATTTATCTTTCAACTCTTTACGATGCTGATTAATATCTTGTTGTTTTTGATATAATCTTTCACCTGTTGATATACTATTCCTATCTAATGATTTAGGAGCTGTATTTGTTCTCTTTTTATTATTAATTGTTGGTTTAAATGTACATTCTTTATTCTCTTTGTCATTTATTTTCTTTTCTAATACTTGTTTATGTGTTTTTTCTTTTTGTATTAATTCACTGTATTTCTTTACTTGAGACTGTGAACGATGTGCTTTATTAGTGATATTTGGCTTAAAGGTACATTCATTCATTCCATTTGTCTTACGAGCTTCTTCAAGCTTTTCTTGTTTTTTCTTTGCATCATTGTATAAGGATTCATAGGATGCAGGTTTATCATTGTTCTTGCGGAGCGAAATTGATCTTCCCTTCTGTGTAATACTTGGCTTGAAAGTACATTCTTTACTTAATTCTTTTTCTTTCTTCTTTTGCTTTTCTTTCAGTTGAATCGCATTTTCATAAAGACTTTCATAACATGGCTTCTCTTCTCTACGACGTAAACTTAAAGAACGAGCTTTGGAGGTAATTTGTGGTTTGAATGTATTATCTGAGATTTGTTGTTCTAGCATCTGCTTCTTTTTGTCACTTATTATCTTTGCATCTTGGTATAATCTACTAAATCGACTTGACTATTTATGAATAATGAATAAAATTAAATATATACATCATCAGACACTTGTGCTTTTAATGGTTGTGATTGATTTGCAGCTCTTTCTAAATCTGAGGTAGATTTTAACCTAAATTTGAACTGTTCTAATTTTGGTGCTATTGGTGACTGTATTACATGTGCCCTAGGTATTTTAGAAGCAACTGGCAAAGAAGGCTTTACATTTTCTTCTATAAATACACAAAATTAGCGAAGAGTAATACCATTAACATCAGGATTTGCAGGATTTGTATCTTCTTTTTCAGTGAGATAATTGTCTACTTCTGCAATTGCGTTGCTTTCTTCAACAGTCATAATAATTAATTTAGAGATTTGCGAGCCAAGCTGAATTTTTTAAATTCAAATATCAAAAAAAACGAACAAATTAATAAATATTTTACAAAAATCTACATATAAGGATGTAAATTACCTTGATTCCCTAACATATACTCAGCCTTAGTAATTGAATTATATAGATCATTGGCTTTCTATTTATATATATATATATATATAAAAGTAAATTAGAAATAAAAAGAATATACAGATTCAAAGTATTTTTCATCCTTAGACATTTCTAAAGCTCCTCTAGTGTATTTAGCTCTTGTTAATTTAGCATCTACTAAATGATTCAACCAAAAGTCAACATCTTCTTCACTATCCATCCAAAACTTATACACTTTTCTAAATGTAGTTATTACTAATATCTCAGGGTTTATATCATCTCTATCAGCAAACACTCCTTCTAATTTGATTGGACATCTATGATATATATAAACTACAAATACCCTTTTGGTGTTGTTTCCTATTTAAATAATACTTCATAAACAATTATTATACATTTTGTGAATTATATCTTAGTAGAAATCCTGTTGTTAACACTAGAAAACATTTCTTCCATTTAGGACAACATTTAAAGCAATCATAAAATCTATAACATTCTTTTGTTGACATTCCTGTTGCTAATGCAAAATGTTCTGATACATAAGGAGCAGATAAAATCTAGATGAAGTGAATTAGGTTAATTAAAAATTAAATACTTCGTCTTCACGTGACACAAAATAATGAGTTTCTTTTGGTTCTTCCTTTGGTACCTCTCTATGTCTCATATTTTTAGATTTTAAAAACAATCAAAGCTTGAAGGCTTGATACAAAATTGCATTTCATTTTTCATCATCATAATGGAAGAGGATATCATATATTGTGATGTTGTTCATGAAGTGAATCATTCTCAGTTCAGTTTTTATTCACCTGAAGAAATAAGACGTATTAGTGTCAAACAAATCACTTCACCAGTTACTTTTAATTCATTAAAACAACCGGTTATAGGGTATATTTTTATATTTTTAATCACATGCATAGTGGCTTGTATGATCCTTCATTAGGACCAAGTGATTTTGGTGCTAGATGTCCAACATGTGATGAAATATATCAAGATTGTCCAGGACATATAGGTCATATAGAATTATCAATCCCAGTTTATAATCCTTTACTATTCCGTCATATGATAGCTATATTGAAATCCAAATGTATGAATTGTCATCATTTCTTAATGAACAATACAAGAGTTAGATTTTATTACACAGAAATATCCTTAATAGATTGTGGTGAATTTTGCAAAGCATTGGAGTTAAAGAGAGAATTAAACAAATTAATCAAGCCAGATGGTGAGCCAGATTTAGATAAGCAAATAGAATTAATAGAACATTATGAAAAATACTGCAAAACTATAAATCGTGATTATAAAGATTCATTATTATTTTCTCATAGTAGACAATATAGATCAACGCTAATAAACGATTTTCTACAAAATGCACCGAAAATAAAGTGCGAAAATTGTGGAGCACCAGTTATAAAGTACAAAACTGATGGAAAAACAAAGATTTTTAGTGTAAAATTAAATTCAAAGCAAATCAAACAAATGAAAGCTAGTGGTACAGAATATAAGAATATAATTGATAATAGTAATAAAATTCAAGGAATGGAAGGAATCGATATAAATAATTTGAATGATAGTGATAGTGATAGTGAAATAAATGATGATGACAATAGTGATGATGAATTAATAATCGATAATGATGTTAATAAACAAAGTAAAAAAGTGAAAGAATTAAAGAAATTAGAATATATATCACCACTAGAAGTAGAAATGCAATTATTACATTTATGGGAAAATGAAAATGAAATATGTAATTTGATATGGGGTAGTTCTTATGATAATAATAATAATATGATGATGATGAGAGGATATGAAATATTCTTTATTAAAGCAGTTCCTGTAACTCCAAACAGATTCCGACCACCTCAATCAGTGAATGATCGTATGTGTGAACATCCTCAGAATTTGAATTTATCCAATATATTGACATTGAATGAAAGATTATTAGGATTGAAAGTAACATCAAAATTTGCAGTGATGAGAAGAAGTGCTAAACAGAAAGAAAATGAAGAAAATTTAGAAGAAGAAGATGATGATAATGATAATGATAATGATAATGAAGAAGAGAAAGCTAAGAAAAGACAAGAGAATTTCAATTTACAAGTGAATTCAATGATTCAATTACAAGAGAATGTTAATTCATATATTGACAGTACATTATCACGTAATCCAAGTGGTCCAGGTATAAAACAATTATTAGAAAAGAAAGAAGGTTTATTTAGAAAAAATATGATGGGTAAAAGAGTTAATTTTGCATGTAGATCCGTCATCTCTCCAGATCCAAATCTCGATACTGATGAGATTGGTTTACCTGTAAGATTTGCAACTAATTTATGTTATCCAACTTATGTAACATCTTATAATATCAATGAATTAAGGAAATTCATTATTAATGGAAGTGATAAATATCCAGGTGCAATGTATATTGAAGATCAAAATGGTAAAATGTTATCATTAAAAGGAAGATCATTACAACAGCGTAAAGCATTAAGTAGAACTATATTAATCAATACAGTAGGAAATAGCAAGCCAAAGAGAGTATGGAGACATTTATTAGATGGAGATATTGTATTAGTTAATAGACAACCAACATTACACAAACCATCAATAATGGCAATGAGAGTAAAAGTATTAAAATCAAAAAGACAAACTATCAGAATGCATTATAGTAATTGCAATACTTTTAATGCAGATTTTGATGGTGATGAAATTAATATTCATTTCCCTCAGAATGAGTTAGCTAGAAGTGAAGGTTATAATATTGTAAGTGCAATTCATCAATATTTATCACCTAAAGATGGATCTCCATTAAGAGGTTTAATTCAAGATAGTATATCTTCAGCATTATTATTAACAAAGAAAGATACATTCTTTACTAGAGAGATGTATCAAGAAATGGTTTATTTCAGTTTAAGTGGGTTAAGAAAAGAATTCAGTTCAAGAAAAATCAAAACAATATATCCAGCTATATTAAAACCAAAGATATTATACACTGGTAAACAAATCATTACAACAATTTTGAATCAATTAACAGGTGAATTACCAGGATTGAATTATGAAGGTAGATCTAAAGTTCAAGATAAACAATGGGGTAAAGGTGGTAAATATACATGTGGAGGTGATGTAATGAGTGAACAGGAGATATTAATATTAGATAATTACTTAGTGAAAGGAACATTAGATAAATCATCAATTGGCGCAACTTCTTACAGTATGATTCATGCAATCTATGAAGTATATGGACCAGTAGTTAGTGCTGCTGCTTTATCATCATTAGCAAGATTATTTATGTTATATTATCAATATGCTGGATTTACTTGTGGTATGGATGATTTAATATTGAATAAAGAAGCTGATAGTAAAAGAAGTGAAATTATAGAGAAATCTTTAGAAAAAGGTATTTTAGGAACAGCTGATTTTGTTGAAATTCAAAACAAATCAATTCCTATACAAGTATTACATTCTGAAGTGAGAAAACAATTACAATCAAAGATGTTGACAGATGGAATGAGTGAAGTGAATGAACAATGGGATCAAACTATGAGACAATTAGTATCTCCAATATCTTCAGATATTATCAAAACATGTTTACCATATGGTTTAATCAAAGAATTCCCTAAAAATATGTTTTCTACAATGGTTACCTCTGGTGCAAAAGGTTCATTGGTGAATCATTCACAAATCTCATGTTGTTTAGGTCAACAGGAATTAGAAGGTCGAAGAGTTCCTATTATGTGTAGTGGTAAATCATTACCATCATTTGCACCATTTGATCCAAATCCAAGATGTGGTGGATTTATCTCTGATCGATTTTTAACTGGTATTCGTCCACAAGAGTATTATTTCCATTGTATGGCAGGTAGAGAAGGTTTAGTAGATACTGCAGTAAAAACATCACGTTCAGGTTATTTACAACGATGTGTAATGAAGAGTTTAGAAGATTTGGTAGTGAAATATGATTATTCAGTAAGAGATGGTGAAGGAAATATAATTGAGTTATTATATGGAGATGATTGTATGGATGTTGGAGGTACAAGTTATTTATTAGGTAAAGATTCAGAGTTTAGATTCTTAATAAAGAATCATCAAGGTTTAGCTGAGAAATATAGTATAAAATCAATTAACTTTGGAACTGAAGATGGTTTAAGAATAGAAGGGCCGAATGAACAATTCACTGTATTATCAGAGAATAAGAAGATATTAAATGAATTAGAAAATAATAGTGTAATTCCATCTGATCATATTGTCTATGCAAGAAGAAAGATTGATGAAAATGGTGAATATCAAGTAGGTAATATTAGAAAAGGATGGTTTGAAGGTAAAATCACAGAAACAGTCAAAGAAGGTGATATGGTTTATTATACAATATTATTCAAAGGAGAAAAAAAGAAGATTAAACATATTCCTTATAAAATCAAAGATAAAAAGACAAATGCATTATTACAAATAGTTAAATTGATATTACCTAATACAGTTCAATCCAAATATCCACCAGGATCTTACTTTGGTTCAATCGGTGAATCAACCTATGAAAAGATTAGAAATTATACTGAAAGAAATCCTGACAATTTACTACAAGATATGCCAACATTTGAAGTATTAATGTGGTTGAAAACAATGAGAGGCTTAGTATCACCAGGTGAAAGTGTTGGTTGTATTGCAGCTCAAAGTATTGGTGAACCATCCACACAGATGACATTAAATACATTCCATTTAGCTGGACATGGTGCTGTTAATGTAACAATGGGTATTCCTCGTCTAAGAGAAATTATAATGACTGCTTCAAGAAGTATCTTAACTCCATTGATGGAATTACCATTGAAAAATGGAACAACAATGAGAGAAGCTAAGAAATTAGCCAATAGTTTGTACCGATTGAAGATAAGTGATTTATTAGATCCAAAGAAGAGTATTGATGTAAAATCAGTAGTAATGCCAAAAACAAGTTCAAAATTGAGTTATATTAGAAGATATGTAATATCTATAAAATTCGTAGATTTAGATATTATTAAAGATGAATATAGTATAAATGAAGAAATGCTTACAAAGATTATTGCTAATACATATTGTCCAGCTTTATTAGTGCATATCACAAAAATAATAAAGAAATTACATAAAGAAGGAAATAATGGATCAACAATACAAACTGTAAATGTTGAAAAGAAATCAAAGAAGAATAAATCGAATGATGATAATGATGAAGATGATAATGATGATGAAGCAAAAATTGATTTTAATAAAATATATTATGAAGATGGTGATGAGAAAAGAAAGCTAAATCAAAGAAAGAAATAGTATCTTATGAAGATGATGAAGAAGAAGAGAATAAAGAAGATGAATTTAATAGAATGTTGATGGAACAAGAAGAAGAACCTACTTATAATGATGATAATGATGATGAAATTAAAGATTACAATTCATCAGAAAATGAAGGAGAAGTTAAAGATGAAGTTAATGAAAAGAAGAAAAAGAAGAGAGTAAAGAAAGAGAATGATGAAGAAGCTAATAAACCAGTGTTATATCAATATGCAGAAGATTCTCCAATTAAACCATATATAGATAAAGGATATAAAGAAGTACCATGTGATGTAATTGTATCAAAGAGTTCCTTCTTCAATGGTTTAGTGTTTAGTCCTAAAGATAAGAAAGCTGTAATTATATTAAATATTGATCCAAATGTACAGAAACTATTAATGGTTGATATATGTGAAGAAGTAGCCATGAAAACTATTATCTCATCAGTTACTGGTATTAAACGATGTGTTGTTTTACCACAAGAAGGTAGTAATAATAATACAAACATAAAACTACAAACTGATGGTGTGAATTTCCAAGCTATATGGAAGTTGAAAGATATTGTTGATATTAATCATGTGGTGTGTAATGATATTGCATTGATATTAGACATATTTGGTGTAGAAGCAGCAAGATCAGCAATTTATGAATGAGATTAACAGAGTGTTTTCAGTATATGGTATTAGTGTAGATAAAAGACATTTAGGTTTAGTTGCTGATTATATGACATATCAAGGATGTTATACTCCAATGAGTAGAATGGGTTTAGCTGATCATGGAAGTCCTTACTTACAGATGAGTTATGAAACTACTTCACAGTTCTTAACTAAAGCTGCTTTATATGGTAGTACTGATAATATGAATACCCCTTCAGCCAGAATATCTGTTGGTGAATTAATGAAGGCAGGAACTGGATCATTTGATATTTATGAACAACTTTTTCCTGGTAAATAAATAAAAATCTAAAATGTTTCTTATTGTTTTGTTTTTAATCTTATTTCTTTGTTTTTTAAATTTCTAAATGCAAATTTGATCGTTTCAATTTTTGAATTTGATTTTTGTTTTATGAATATTTCATTCTATGGACCTTTATTCTTTATAATACTGTTTTATTTGTGCTATCTGCTTAAGGCAACTCAATTTATGCGGTTAACCTTCAAAATGAAGAAACATCTGTATTTAATCTGTCATTTGATATGTATGCAGGTACTGAAGCAGTTGATCATGGTTTTCATATGACAATAAGCTTATTGAGATATTTGTAATAAAGGATTATAGTATTTGAAAATGTATATAGAATTGTTATTTTTTGCATAGATTAAGAAGTATGTAGTTACTTTAATATATTTAAAAGATGATGAAAAAATAGTTTATATTTCAATTTTTCATCAAAAGACAACTGATTATCGAAATCCCTTTAATATGCAATTATTACATACTATGAGATTGTAGAACTGTCATATTATCCTGAATTATTCTTAAAAAGTGTATATAAACCAATATTTC